>JAQQRF010000979.1:0-19821 GCA_030523145.1 Trissolcus brochymenae
GTAAAACTAAAAGCATCTTTTATTGCTTTTATGCTGAGACCCATTTCTAACATTAGAAATCAATTAGGCATTGTTGGACAAACACGGGTCAACTAGAATGTCGATGATTTTACGACCCTGTTTGTCCACTACGTCACCGGACCCATAGGTACCTGGGTCAGTGTTAAATACCCCAAAACTGACCCCCGAATTGTCATCCTCATCAGTCCATAATTTTCTGTGCGGGAGTAACGTCGTGACGCCGCGACTCTGTAAAACCGTCGAAATTATTTTTCTAAGTCCCTTTTTTCGCGATCCGATCTGTGTGTGTAAGTGCCCACGAGCAACTCAGCCGCCGCACCCACCTACACACGAGCCCGCAGCTACTTCTCACGAGCGCCGCTAACATTAGATTTTTCTTTGTACCAAGTAAGATTTTATTATTATTATTATTTAAATAAACAATTATGTCGTTAATTTTTCTCGAGTTTAAATGAATTTCCTTTCCCCTTGATAAATTCTGTTAGGACGTTACACATTGTGTGAAAAATAAAAAACTTACCTGCACTAATAATCATTTCAACTGAGAAATTTTTAATTTTAAATATCTGTTATCGTTAATCAACACTCATTGTTAAAGATTTTTTGCTAAGCTCTCGTAAAATCTAAGCTATTAAGAAAAAAGAATATATTATAAATTTCATTAATTTCACCCTGAAGTGAGCAAGAAAGTAAAGAACTTATCATTACTTATTACTTTGATGTATGTCAGTTGTTCTAATACCCACCTTTAATTAGCAAGAATACGATTAAAATGAATGAATAACTGGGTAGCCTAAAGAACTAACTTATAATAAGCTCTTTTTTTGCTGGCAAATGCTGCGCGATTTTAGGTGGAAAAACAGTAAGTAACTCGCATAAATAAAAAACCTGTTACAGCACCTCATTGTCGTTTTTTATGAGCATATAGGTAAGGTTTTTTGTCCTATAAAAGCGTTGAGTTTCTCAAGAACCGAAAGTAAAAAATCTTTAATTTAGTATGTTATTCATATAAAAACACATTCTTCTTATCTAAGTATATTATATTTTGATGAAATAAATTTATTTTTTTGAAAATCTCGAAAATATTACACTTCCACAGGTATTTCATTTAGGCAACAGTTCGGTTATTGCACAATTACGAAAATATTGCTTGCTCATTTAATGGTGGTTAAGTGTCTTTAAAAATGTGTAGTAAGATAAAGACACTTTAAGTATCTGCAAAAAGAACGCACTTATGACAAAGAGTACATCTATGTATCTTACAAGTAGATTGGAAAAAAACTCTGAATATTATAAAAGTTAAACCTTAACTATCAACTCTAACGATAGAGCGATTAGACCACAAAAGTTAATTACAACTGGAATATCACATTGCCTTTGAAAAATTTTCAAATTTGTTTTAATTTCAGGTTTGAGTGTTATCCATGATGAATTATATCTAAGCACGAACGATGTAATGATATATGCTATAAGTGTGTTTCATAGATATGATTATTTATTATTCTTACATTGCAGTTTTAATTTCGTCATTTAGTTGTGTACATGTTTGACCTAACTGACAAAATGTTGATGTTAGAATTAAATCTAGCAACATAATCGGCACAATAAAAAGTAATGCGGTGTAATTACCTCTTTGCGTTAAAAAATATATCTTGAATAAGTTGGAATAAAGTTGAATGATTAAACGAACTTACCAAGTGAAGTTTGATCATAATTCTATTCAGCTTCTCTTCCGAAAAGATCAAAACTTGTAGTCCCTCTTCTTTCATGGATTTTTGTCACAATTTTCAAAGTAAAAATTGAAATTCCCGCTATCATGGCGTTAGTGTCGTTCGCCTTCGTCGCTGATGTCCGTTCTCGCTTAATCATTTCGATTACGCGTCACCGTAACGAAAAAAAGGGATGATACATATAGGGGGTCTTACTGGGTTTTGAACTTTTGCGGAAGAGGAGATGAATACAATTATGATCGAACTTCACTTGGTAAGTTCGTTTAATCATTTAATTGTATTAAGCTTCTTTTTCTCAAGATCAAAACTTGTAGATGTTTAAAGTCAGTTATTGTAGAAAATAAAACAATGAATTGATAACTTATTTCATCAAATATAAATCAACATTTTATTAGTGTACAACGATGAATTAGATACCGAGATACCAATAATCATGTTCTTTTACAAATTCTCTATAAGGTCTATCTAAATTACAATTACATTTTTATCCTTAACTAAGGGTAAGTTTTAAAAATTAACGATGCACTGAGACTTTTCAGTCCATCGAGCTGTATTCTTTATAATACTTCTAATATCTAAGCCTTTTCTCTTAGCTGCGGGAGTCGAAGCATGACAAGTAGAATAATCCGAGAAAACATCAATATTTATATTGCACTGTACAAAAGTGTATTTTTATCCATCGACTAAGAGTCTGTGGCCCAACTGGATGAAGTTGGGCATTAACGAAATGTATCATGAGTTTTCCCTTGATCTAATGTCTATAGTCTTTTTCAAATATGTTTTAAGGGTTGATGCAACACATAACGTTTTGTTTAATGTAGTAAAATGTCAATATTATTATGGGCTGTTTTTTATTTAAACCTGAGGTTTCAATTTTTTTTAATCTGAATCTTGATGGCATCTTCTAATTCTTTTATATTTTTAACATCAGAGAGAATGTTTGCAATCTATGTCCTGTGATTAACGCTAGCAAAATAATCAATTTTTCTGATAAGAGTTTTAAAAAAAGTTCGTCATTCGGGAATAATATATTAAGATAATCTAGCACTATCTTTGGGTCCCATGTTTGGTCATATTTTGATTCTTAAGGTCGCACTAAAAATACACCTCGAAAAAATTTCTTTATCATATCATCCACGCCTACTTCTATAAGTGTTTATATATACACTTCTTTCTATAAGTGTTTAGAACACAATACGACTTCTGATGATCAAAAACGCTTCATAAAAAACTTAAAATATTAAAATTTGAAAATTTTAATGGGTCTAATTTCGATACAAAAATTCCACCATTTTTTCAACGCATAATTATATTGTTTTCCCAAAGTTTCACATATTAAACCTGACATAAGATCCATTGCTGTTGAAAATACATCTCTTTTAATGAGGTCTTCTTCCATAATTTCTGTTATGTCTGTTAGAATTAAATATAAATCGCGAATTTTCTAAGAAATTAGAATATCTTAGAAAGATTTAAAAACTGAAAGCCAGGGATGAGATGGCCAATCAGGAACGAGGACAATGCTTTCTAAGCCTACGTCTTATATTTTTAATAATACACTCGACAAAACAATTACATTTTCAAAAGTGTCATAACTTTGACACATTTCATCAAAAAATGATTTTTCACACTAAATTAAAGCTTAAAGCAAATTTTTTCTTAAAAAAATTTTAAATTTGTATCAGATGGCGCTGCTGTCTGAAGATTTGGTAAAAGAAATTTCAGGGGGGGAGGCGCTAATTGATTTGCGGAGTATATTTTTAAAATTACACAAAATGACGGAAAGGCGTAGAAAAAATATCTCTTTCAAGAGATTGTAAATTTCTTCTAATGACTGACTCGTCATGTTGCCGGTCATCAAATAATTTGCTTAGATCACATAAATCTTCCATTACTGTCTTCCATTCTTCGAGAGAATCTTCCGATACAATTTTTAAAACCAGATCTGCTGTCACGGATAAAGCAGCGGATAATTTTTCTTGACTCTTTTGATCCGTTTGTCTCTTGATACAATAACATGTTGCATAATCGACTTGATCACTGTATTCAACGGTGCAATTGCTCAGAAGTTGGTGTTTCTTAGTTTCAGACGACCCCTTATAGACAACATTTTCTCATTTGATGGCTAGATCTTTACTCACTTCAGGCCCAAATTTTCTGACTTCACAAATCCTGTCACCAAAGACTTCTTGAATACTGACATTTACCAAGGCGCCTTCGTTCTTTTTGTCCTTTTCTTCATTAACTTTTTCTGTTTTCATTTCCTCTTTCTGACTATCGTCGTCGGGCGGTCTTTTTACAGGATTATTGTATCGAACCCTATGATCAACTGAGGACCCACAATATCTGAAAGATCTACTTGATGATGTCGATGAGCTGGAAGAACTTGTTATTTGACGAGGAAGATGATCTTGAGCAAGATCTAGTAGATCGAGGTCTATAATCTGGAGAGCCAGAGCTTTTTGATAAAGAATAATGTTGACGAGTTGACTTTGGCAATTTCGGCTCTAAAAGAATTATTATCAATTAATTTTCTGATCTAATATTTCCAGTAATAATTGGAAAATATTTGCAAATAACAGCTTGTCCAGCGTAACATAAAAGATCTTGTAGATTATGTGCGCAATTTTCTGTAATAACAGATTTTTAATTAGATCGATTAAAATTACTTACGAGATCTTTCTGTGTGTAATTTCTGAGTAAAGTTGACCTTCGTGATGCTGAAGTCTTTTCCTTTTTCATTGACTCATAATTATGAAAAAATATGGCGAACTGTCTAAAAACTTGTGACTCTCATCGCACAAAAAAGGGTGATGATTACGCGGGAACGGACATCAACTGTTAAGGCGAACGACACTAACTCCGTGATGTCGGAAATTTTACATTTTTACTTTGAAAATTGTGACAAAAATCCACAAAAACAGAGGGACTACAAGTTTTGATCTTGAGGAAGAGAAGCTTAATACAATTGAGAGTGCGTTTACAAAAAAACATATGTGGCTAAATTCATGTTTAAAAACGTTTTTAATTGAGCACTGGAGTCAGTAATAACACTCCTTGTTTATCGCGTGTGAAATGGTCTTGTTAACATGGTGTTTTGTTCAATAGCTTATAAACTTTATTTATCTTAATTAGCATCGAAGTCTGGGTTCTAAAAATTTTCTTAAAGCTCGCCAATTAATTACTTAGGGGACCAGGTTGCAAATGGTGATCATTCCCATAAACTTCGAATTTTTCAGAGCACACAAGGCTTCACTACATTCGTCGTACACTATAGTAGGTTTTTAACTGATAGTTTACAAATACGAATAAAAAATAACATAACCATAAAATAAGACCATAAAACTTAACCATAGACATATCATAAAATCCGAAAGAGGACAAAATTGGCTTTTACACTCGGCATAGCATGAGCAAGCACCCTAACATTTTTTATTTAAATAGCTTATACCTAAATGGCTATAACTATGATATTTTTTATCCAAAAACAGTCATTTTCAAATTGGTTAAGAATGTTAGCTTCAAAATCGTTTCATCGAGAGAAATCTTCACGCCACAGGGGCCTTATTTTGTGGGGTAGATCTTCCTTTAATAAGAAAATTATCTTAAAATTGTTGTTAATTTTATTTTAACATAGTGTACCTATGTTTGAAAATTTTCGGGCAGCAAATTTTTTATTGGAACAATTACCAGTAGCACTCTCTCTTTTGGGTTAAAAATTTTTTTAATGAAAGAGATTCAAAGCTAATGTTATCTGCTCCAATTCGTGAAAATGAAACATTATTCTAAGATTGAAATCGTCATATTTATAGCCGTTTAAAAAATGGCTCTTCTTGTAGAATTTTAGGGGGTTTTTATTTTGTCATAATTCTAATAATGATTTAATAATAACTTCATATTTTTCTCAGTATTTTTCCAAAACATACTCTTTGAAACATTTTTTCAAAATTTAATCATAATTTCTTCATAACTTTTATTCATTTGTTAATAAGTTTTAAACTTTTAGTCATACTTTTGTTGTTAATTTTTTTGGAATTAAACATATCATAGCTCGTCACCATATCAGGAATTAGATACCATATTTGGAATTTGAGCCTGAGCCCCTAGTAATAATAACAATAATTATTTTATAGCTCAATTAGCGTTTTTCGAAAAATTCAGTTTGTTTAAGTTTGCGAACTTGATCCAATTCACGATTCGATTGTCGAAATTAAGTTTCGATTTATTCATTTATGAAACTTATTTTTTCGAATTTTTTACAATTGCTTTTAACTTTAAATGCATACATACTTTTTCTCAAACAAGACAATTTATTTATTTTCTCCGACATGAGAATAAATTTTTCATTTATGTTTTTTTTAAAAGCAGGTAATAAAACTAAAATATTAGAAAATTAGTAAAACTATGGCTCAGTACGAAATAAAAGTCGATTGGACACAATTCTATAACAGTCTAGATTATTTTCGTAACAATTGATGGTTGTTGTCAATTCATCGATAATGAATTAAACATTTCAATACTCCTGTAGAACAGAAAGAGCCCGTGAGAATTACAAAGCGAAAGAATTATGGAAAATAATTTGAAGTTCATATTTAACCCTTTCGTTCCTTGAGAAGTAATGTCTGACAATTTTCTCGCTGAGTTAATTGGGCCTTATCTCAGGGTTCGGGTTCATAAACAAATACATATACTATGAATATACTAACTATATTCATCGAAATATATATTAATCATTTGTTTTCGTTACAATTATTTTGTGAAACACGATAAGCTGTTGTGACATCACGAGTAACCTATTATTTTTACAGAATGCAGACATTTTAGTTGTGCACTTTGTTTTGCAAAACGAAAGTGTACATTCAACTTGCGGTACCTCGTCGACCGAAATTAATTTCTCATTACAAATTTTAAATTGAGAACAAGCTATTGTTTCGCGTTTTTAATTATAAATAAAAGATAAATATAGTATTATATTAATATCAATAATGTCAAAAAAAAAGTATTAGTATAGATTATAGTATAACATATATTATTGCTGCAACGTTATGTATATAAACATTGCATATATATATCATTCATTGCTTAAGTTCTATTTATTTAAAACTTTTTAATTTTTTGCTTTTATTAGTTTCATTTAATTTTGTCTGGTATTAAAATTAATTTTTCGATTACATTATCCACTTAATACAGAAAGAACCTCCACAATCATTAAACTTTCATTTTTTATTAAAAAAATTATATTTATTCGGACTAAGTAATAGGAATTTAATGATTTATATTTCGCAGCCTTGACGTGGCGCGAAGGCTTACGTTAATATCAAATAAATTGATTTCGTTTGTAATTTTACTGTTCAATTTATCCATTCTTATTTTATACTTTGATATTAGCAAACTAATGCGAAATATAAAAAAAAATTATTTTTTATTAATTTTTTTGAAGATAAAACCTTTATCTTTACCTAATTAAACCACTTCAATTTTTGCCAAAATGTTGACAAAATTTTACCACTTCAACCTAATTTTTTTATAAAACTTATTCTCGTTTTATAAAAAAATTTACTGAAAACTTTTATCCTTGGAGAGACGCATGCAGCGCACCGAAAAACATGACCCGATAGGGTCCGAAGCGAGTCTCTGAAAATCACTTAACCCGGTGCCGTTTGGACCGTGAAAAGCCAATCGTCCTCTCGGGGTCTATCAAAGGATCCAAGATGACTTAGCCGTTGAGTGTGTCCGAATCACATTGTCGTTGGATGTATTGCGGACACAATTCGTCTTTAGACGACTTGAATACATGAATCTGAGTTAGTTCAGCAGTTACCATGCTTTCAGAACGCGTAGAGGATTGTCAACGTCATGTATGTTCGGAACTGTCAAGTCCCTCGAGTGGTCAGTTGGTCGGAGGAGCATTTCTAAGGGTGCCGAAGCACTTGAACCTGCTGTATCGACATGGTGAGCCTTGGAGACGTTGTCCCGTGTCTCGGCACAGGGTCGCGTAATCGAGGCCTTTAGGGCACCAGGGGAACTTTATAGTATCAATCCCAAGTTGCAGCTAAGCGAGTTAGACCAGGTGAAATCGCTTTTATTCACCAATTAAAATTCAAAGACGTATGGCATATTCTGTTTGTTGTTCAGAGTTGCCCAGTCTCTGTATAAACTTGACATGTATAAATGCTTAGGCCGGCTCCACAATTATATCTCCTATTAAAAATATACCGCTGCCGCAGCAGGATTAAATTTCGGCTAGATCTCCAACATCCGTAGATCAATCGAACGGTGCACATCAAATTGACCAAGGCACACAAAATAGAGAGAATGTCAACCATTCGACTCAAACTACCGTCAGAGTTTCTCAATTGAATATGAGAAGGGCTAAAGATGTCACAAGCGAACTACGTGAATTGGCATTAACATACTGTTGATGTAAGAAGCATTTGTTGCAGAGAGCGGTATTGTCAGTTTAGACTGCGCTACCGAGCGAACGCACATAAAATCCAGAGCCAGTGATGCAAATTCTGGCGCGAGAGTTGCAATTCTCAACCCCACTTACCAGGTTGCGCAAATAGACGATCTCTGTAACAGTCACTACGTGTGTGTCGAAGTAAACTTCGGCTCTGGTCCATTATACTTTGTGAGTGTCTACTTTCAATTCCAAGACATCACGCAAGTTGGACTTGAAAACATCGAACGTATTCTTACAAAGTATGGAGAACAAAGAGTTCTCATCGCGGCTGATGTTAACGCTCGATCAACCATAAAGGGGGATTGACTATCATATGATCACGGTAGGAAACTGGAAAAGCTAATTGCTCAGAACAATCATGCGGTGTTAAACGAACCAGGTACACTGGTGACGTCAAGTTCATATCAAGAGGAGTCATGGATTAACGTAATGGGTTGGATATGAAGTTAGAAGGTCTGCGAGGTCTGGACAAAGTTATAAAGACTGTCTTAGGCTCGGATAGACCTACAACCGAACAGCCTGTCAGGAACATTGAATGTTATAATCTCCGCCTAGCCGATTGGGACAGATTCGCTGACACGCTTTTAACATTGCTCCAAGCTTTAATGAAAACCATCATACGTAACGTGGAAAACATTGTAGCTACTATTCGAACGGCAGCCGAGGCAGCAATCCTTCGTCGGAGATTGAAAGCAAAACGTGTTCCGTGGTGGACGCCCGAACTTACCCAATTGAAAAGAGGTACTAACCGCAAGTGTAAGCACTATCAATTGGCTAAAAAAAAAAAATACATTTGGAGTTGAGGTGGAGATACAGAAATGTTTTCCGAAGATTCAAATCCATAATAAACACTACCCACAAATTGAGCTGGCGAAGATTCGTAAAGGAATCCGCCGGAAAATCGCTTTCGAAGCTCCCTTACAAAATTGCTGTTGACAAAGTTATGCAGCGGAACATGATCTCCAATGCAAAGTTGCCTGGTACCGAAGTAATGACGTCAAACCGTCGAGAGACGTTTGAAGTTCTATAGAACTTCACTTTTTTAATGATTCAGAAGTCGAAAAAACAGAGCTTTAGACGGTGATTAGACGTGCTTGCAAAATGAGCTCCGAAGTGTTAAATGCTAGTCTATTCATCCTCCGTTAGTTGCAGGATGCAGTGAAATTTCAGAAGAATTGTAAAAGCCCAGGATACGACTTCATTGAAAACGAGATACTCAAAGCTGCTTCACCGCACGTCGGAGAGGATCTCTTGAAGCTATACAACAGTTGCTTGGAAGCGAGAGTGTTTCCAAGCTATTGGAAGACGGCCAAAGTGATTTTGCTTCTAAAGTCACCCGATAAGGATGTCAAGTTTTGATACAGTCATACAGGCCTGTTGTCCATATTAGGCAAAATTCTCGAACGACTCATTACCGGTCAATTGCACGCAATTTTCAAACACGAACAATATGCCTCAGATAGACAATATGGTTTCCGGAACAAAAGATCGACTGTAGATGCGACTTGCAAACTTAAGGAGATGATCAAACAGAAATCCGGAAACAAATAAGTTTTGGCATTAGCATTTGACATCTCGGGTGCTTTCGATAACCTGTGAATCCCTGCGATTTTGAAGAGTTTAAGAGTGCCAGAATGCCCAGATAACTTATTCCAGCTCTTGGTTGACTACTTCACCGATCAGAACATTCGAATAAAAGACCGGAAAAAGAGGAAAAGTCAACTGAGCGTGGGTGCCCGCAAGGATCAAATTATAGGATCCAAATGCGCACCACATTCAAAGGGCTCTCTCTACCAATAGCATCTTATGCAGCACTAGCTTGAATAGACATGGCAAGTGTACTTGACATCCGAAAGCTTCACCTAATGTAGCGCACAACTCTGTTATAAGTTGCGAAAACCTATCGTACGGATGCGCTTTGTGTGCAATATCCGATCAATCTAGTAATACAACAGAGAGCATGTTTGTACAAATTGAAATTAGGTGAACCATTTTACAATGGCAACTACAAGTACGATCTGGCTATCTAGAAGCTTCCACTGGGCGTTGTTCGAACGAGAGAGAGTACCATTGAGAGTATCATTGAGGAACTCTGACAAAAGTCCTGGAGAAACTCCTCCAAGGGCGCAACTACCCGAGAGTATTTTCTGAACGTAATAGAACGCCTCAGAGCCGAGTGGCTCATGATAGATCATTACACATGCCAAATGCTGAGTGGACATAAAAATTTGCGTGAGAAACTCAACTCCTTCAATTTGGTGGCAGATGGCAACTGAGCATGCGGTGATATAGAAACACCAGAACATATTATCTATGGTTATCCATTGAGAAGCGTTTCAAGAGGAGAAATGATGAATAAGTTGAGAAGCAAGGCCAAGAATAACCACTTTTAAAAAACTAAAATGTGGAAGGAGATTTGGAGCAAGTCGAAGCAATAAATGTATGAAATTGTCACTTATTGAGTTAAACGAGTTAATGTTCTCTCGACCAAGCCTCCCGCAGGCATGCAAGCGAAACGAAAGTGGAGACGGTGTTCCTAACATCCCTCATAAGTCAACAAGGTAACTTTGAAAGTTTTTGAAAGACTCATTCGCCTTGTTGCGAGCACGATCCGTTGAGTCTGCATGGACCGTATGATAGCAGCAGTTAGACCATCGTCCTACGATGAATTGCATAGATCCTTCAACTAACTTGCATAGATTTAATTATTATACCTCCTTAGAGAAACGTAGTGGTGAGTTCTACACCACTACTTGAACTAATTTTTCTTGTAGTACAAAGAGTAGGATTGATTTAGAGGAATCAGCCAATGAACCACGGTTCATGACTTACGACGGCTTGTGAGGGTGTATAACCGAAGCATAACCTCTACCCACCTTAGATGTCTTTTATACCTTATATGGTGCTGGCTCAATTGTCGGACAGACTTGTCGGAATCTGACCGTTAAACTAAACAAAAGACGTCGAAGGTTGCACATTTTCCTAAGGAACGTTCACGAAAAACACGTGCATTCGGATGACCATGCATCCCTGGGAGTAAGACTACACTTGGTCCGTTCCACCACATTGGTTCCCCGGTGGGTTCCGAAGTGGGGTAACATAGAGGACAGGCAAACGTCTGAGAGCCGCAAGGGGACCAGACGATTGTAGTCCTCAGACCCAAGCGCTTGCCTCGAACACAAGTGGCCTGAGGTTGTAATAAAAATTGTACCTTCTTGATGAGCGCGCTTGTCCATCGAGAGGATGATAATAGTGAAGCGAGAAATATGGTCTCGTCGAGTTGCCTTCCCGTGGCTTCCCGCGTGAGTTTTTTTACTAAGTGAGAAACGACTGAGAACTCGGTGTGTCCGTAAAGCGCATTGAGCAATTGGGCTTTTTCAGTCTTCAGACTCTAGGCTGTTAGTAGCTATTGTACATTTATGGAACATTTTATAAGATTTTAAAGGGAGAAGGCAATATGGGTCAATATATGGACCCTGGTGTATTGAATTTAATCTATGAAGCAACGTTTGTTGCTGACGATTTGATTTATTACCAACACCCACTGCCTACATACTGCGGAGAAGACAATATGGGGCACCACGTGATGGCCCTGCGAGCGTGTCAAGTCATGTCTAAGAAGCGACGATTGTTGCTGACTTTTGATTTTGCTAAACATCCGCTGCTTACATACTGTACAATTTCTCTTTCCCGAATTAATCAACGAATCATCACAAACAATGGAGTTTAGATTTTGTTAAGTTAGACCCATTAAAGATGGATTACATTCTTTCTCGTAGATTTCACATTCTCTTAATGGGGTTGTCACCTATAACAATTCCAATGAACCCGAATATAAAATAAATAAAATAAAATATGAAAAAAGAAACAACAAAAAATACAGATTGAAGTGCAGTATCCAATTCTTCTTCACTCTAAAAGGGTCTGTCAATATCCATTTTTGTCGACTGTAAACCAACGTTAAGTGGGCATCTAAACATCGCTCCATATGGAGTACGTTTTATTCTAGCGTGCAAGGCTCTATTCTGTATGAACTGAATGAATTCAAAGCGAATGCTCCACCTGCAGCATCCATTGTCTTGCATCCATGTTGTTAACATGTTTTGATTATCCTGGTTGGCCCTCTCTATACTACGCTGACTTCGACTATATCGCGGCTGTTCTGTAAATTTTATGTGAGAAAATAAAGTCGATTGCGGCAACCATGCCCAATAGATGAATGGATGTCGTACAATGTCTTAAACAAATCTTACGTTGCACAGTAATATTTGATGTCCTTAGTAGCCTCCTACACAGAAAAAATTAACTTCTCCCAGTCTTAAACAGTTAGGTCGTTATAATGTTGCGAGAACCAATAAGATCTAGGTATTTTTTGGACGAGTTGGTTTTGGCTTGTTTGATTTCGCTAATAAGTGATTTGATACGATCTTCATTTAAGAGGAAACACATTCGCGATGCTTAATTTTATTTTAATTTATCATAAAACTTTTCTTTCATGACACTTTTTATTTCCGAATCTATTTTAAGCGATTGTGTACACAAAACTAATCGGAAACAAATATTCATTCGACTCATTTGATATTTTTTAAAACGTAGATATTTTTATGTCATACTTTGCCCGCTATGCTTCAGACATTCTATAGAATGCCTAGACAAAGTATACAGTGTGATATCCCTTCTTTACGAAAGTACACCACGCACTGAGGTTGTCGGGTAGAGTCACAATGATTTATTTAGAATTTAAGAATAGGTTTATTTTAGACGTGTCGATCCTTTACAGAAATCGCGGTCACGAGTCGAGACCTCTCGAAAGTTAATGACCGGGCCGATCGGCGGGCCGGTGACTTATTCGGTATTTAGGAAATTGCACAATGTACGGATGTGACACGGGCACATGTCAGGTGTGCGCGGGCAACGCCTTAAATTGATAAAATTAATTAATTATTAGTTAATAAATGAAAATATAAGTTGTGGACATGACAACAGGGTGTCAAAAAAGTTCCGGGATGGTCAAATTATTCGCGAAATCCACGACAGGTAACGAATACACGTATCAAATATTTTTCAAAGACCTACCCAGCGATACCCAACTTGACCCCCCAGCCCTCCTCCTCGGGGGTGAGGGCGGGGGCAACTTCAAAATCTTAAATAGAAACCCCCATTTTTTGTTTCAGATTCGGATTCTCCATCTCAAAATACGAAAGTTTTGTCCGAAACATTTTCTCCGATTCACGCTAGATTTCACGTGATTTCCATTTCACTGTAATCGTAAAAATAATTTTTTTCGTGAATCCGGATGAACCGGTAAAATATTTCGAGAAATTTCGAACGAATCGGAAAAACGAAAGCACACGTATCGAATATTTTTTGAAGACCTATCCAACGGTACCCAAATCGACCGCCACCCCCCCCTCCAAACCTTCACCCCGGGGGTTGGAGCGGAGATAACTTTAAAATCTTGAACGAATTTTTGTGCAGTTTTGAACTCTGGAAGAGAAAATAAAAACATTTTATTTCAAGTTAGCCTCCACTCCCGGGACATCGACCCCGGGGGCGGGGAGGGGGGGACGTGCGGGGAGAAAGTAGAGTTATTTACAACCTCGTCGGCGTTTTCACTATCGGGGTTATTTTTTCAGGTGAATCCCCTTGCCTCTCACTTTCGGAGTACTTTTTCCTTGAGATATCCCCAAAAAAAGTAGTCGAGGGGAGTGAAACCTGGAGACCTAGCTGGCCATTCAATGGTTCCTCTTCGTCCAATCCATCTGCTGGGAAAAACTGTGTTTAAATAATTGCGAACACTCAGACCAAAATGGGGTGCTGCTTCGTCTTGTTGAAACCAAGTTTGGGCGAAATTTTCTCCAGCAATTTATCTTATTGCCCAAAAAGTTTGATTTGGAAGCATGGCTTCGTACTTTTCAGCGTTAAGATTACCATCAACAAAAAACGGCCCTATTGATTGATTATTCAAAATTCCTGCCCAAACATTTGATTTCTGAGGATATTGCGTTTTACTCTCTCGCATCCAAAAAGTATTTATATCCGACCAATATCTGCAATTGTGTCGATTGCAATTACCACTCAGTTGAAGAGTAGCTTCGTCAGAGTAAACAATGTTAAATGGTAGATCGGGATCATTATTAATTCTATCCATCATATCCTCACAGAATTCTGTCCGTCGATCAGAATCATTTTCAATTAACTCATGAACTGAACTCATTTTGTAAGGATGAAATTTAAATTTTTTCAGAATATTGAGAACTGATGTTGGGCTCATTTCGTGCTCTTGTGCAGCTTTACGAGTACTGTAGTGAGGATCTTCAATGAAGGACAGTAAAACGTCGAGAGATTTATCGTCTCCTGTTAACTTACTTGGTCTTCCTGATCTGTCTCGATACTAATCTCTACCTGTCTCTTCGAACCGTTTAACAGTTCTTTTAACTGTCGATTTGGAAATCTGGTTTCCTTCGTTCCTAAAAGTTTCATTAAAAAGATCTTTTACCTTTGCATATGATCTTTTTAAATGACCCCAGCCCCTCATCATCAATAGAATTATTCTGTGCTGTTCACTAAGACCATCCATCGTAGAAATTATTCTTTCCAACGAAAACGTGACAAATGGAAATTCTAATGCAGTGATGTCGTTTACCAGAATTTACGATGGAAAGGTCAAATTGGTTGTAAGTAACTCTGCCAACTTGCAATAAAAGGTTTTTATTTTCTGTTCCAGAGTTCAAAACTGCACAAAAATTCGTTCAAGATTTTAAAGTTACCTCCACCCCCACCCCCGGGGTGAAGGTTGGGAGGGGGGGTGGTCTATTTGGGTACCGTTGGATAGGACTTCAAAAAATATTTGATACGTGTATTTTTGTTTTCTTCATTTGTCGTGGATTTCGCGAATTATTTGACCGTCCCGGAACTTTTTTGACACCCTGTATAATAAACTTAGATCTTACTTTGCCGACCAATTTTAGAAATTTTATACAATGCCTGAAGATATTTAGGTATTGTATCAAATGACTGAATTTTGTACTTTGCCGGTAATATAATAACCTTTCAATCATCATTAATTCCTTTCATGATTCTGAAGAAATATCATACTTGACTGCAACAAATTTTCATTTCATTAATTTTACTATTTGTATTCATTTTCTGAGATTTGTTTCGTAATTAATAAATTCATAATTTAATAAACACACAATTACATACATATAATATTTCAAAGGACAGACTTATTCTTAGCGACGGCATTGCTCTGCTAATGATTCAGCTTTGGGAGGGAAGTTCTTGATGGCTTCGGGGCCGCGAATTACGCTCTACGGATTTTGAATATCAAATTTATAACCTGTTTTGTAGTAATTGTATTAAACACATTTAGCATAAAAAATCATGAATCTTAAAACTTAAATTTAGTTTTGAAGCTTATAAAGATTTTATTTCAAGGTTTGTTCTAACAAATTCATTCATTATGAACCTCGTCGCGAACAAATAACATCTTAATCGTGTTACCAATAAAATAAATACAGGAAAAACTTAAAAAAACATAGAATATCCCGTCAAAGAACATCTTCTTCGTTCCAGCATTAACTACGAGTCGAAAGCCTTTCTTTGCGGATTATTCCCACAGTACAAAATACACTTAAACAATTTATGGCACATTTTAGAAAACGAATTTTCGAAATATTAAAAAGTTCCCTTTACTGGGTCTCCTTTATGCGTTATTGCCAGGACGTCGGAAAATTCTTTTTCGGATGTCACTTTGAGGTGAGAGCTTAAACCGGCCGTTTCCAGCCAATCGGTAAAATTAAAAGAAACGCGATCAATGACCTCAAATCGTTTATAACACAGTTAATCGGTCTGCAAATGATTTTGTATTTATTTAAATTTTGTAAATTTTATGTTTAAAGTGAGTTTTTAATAAGTAATGAGTGTTTTAAACATAGAACTTTGCAGAAACAGTCTCGCAAATTTTATGTCCCAAAACTGCAACGCTATCCATGACTAGCTATCAACAGAGTTGATTCCTACGCAATACAAGCGACTAAATAGAAATATTGTAGACGCTTATACAAAAATTTTTGTAGACGGGGCTAGTAACTGAATCACGCGTGGTCAGCCACAAATTTTTTTGTTAGTATATAATTTTGGCACCGTATATTTAGTTCCTTACCGTATATGTAGAAAAAGTTAGTAAAAAAATACTTATAGTAGATAAAAGAAACATAATTATATCTACTATTCCATTAATTAAACCAATAAATCTATATGTTTATAGATACAATAATTAATTTGTTTAAAATTGATGATGAACATTAAAATTAACCAAAAAAAATAATGTCATGCAATATTGCTGGTTTCGAGTATCAAAAAAATTGTATTTTTTATGAACTTACTTGATCAAAAATTGATGATTGATTACACCAAATCTTACACTATTGTTAACATAATTTTCGTCCAATTGTTGCATATTTTCATTTATACTTCTCAATTCATTTCTTGTAACAATAATTATGAATCATTAGAACCATTATCTTATTATAAAACATTATTTTATAAAACAAGTGTTTTATAATATTGAAAAATATTGTGTTTAAAATGATATCAAAAACTGAAAAAAAAAAAAAAAAAAAACGCCGTATCCAAATTAATATCAAAATTATATGAATAACAATGCGGCCGATGGAACCACGTAAACCCGACAAAAGATATTTTCTTTGTTGTCAACTATCACCATTGTCATTAGCTACTGTTACCAAATGGCAGTTTATTTGCTATTTCAAGATTTTTTTCAAAATTTTTTTACCACTAGGAGTCTTTGTTCATTATAATAGTGGTGTTTGTGTCGCCTGGTTCAAGATGATCACATGATATTTCAAAATGATACTGATGAACTTATTTGTAGCGAAGTTTTCCATAAATTGATTTTCTAAATATTTTTTACAGTAAATGTACATTTACGTTAATAATTTCGAATCGTTTTTCTATCATATTGTTTAGTTACATTTATCTTAATAAAATTTTAAATTTTTACTTGTTTTAATTCTGTATCTGTAATGAGATTTTGTGCCACTGTCTAAAATTTTCATTTGCTTAGATTTTCACTCTTTTACTCTTTAGTTCAAATCACATTTTACATTTGCAAAATGTAAAAATGTGAAACACCGGTGAAAAAATAAAGTGTAATTCTTGCTAAAAATATTTAGCGTTAACTTCAGAAAATATATTATATTTATTGTGACAAAATTATAACTTTAAAATTAATTTTGATTGTTTGATTTGGTTTTCTGCGACAATACAGATTTCGATTTGAAAATTGACGCGGAACTAGCAGCATATTGCCAAAGACTTGCCAAGATTTAGTGCTTGTTGACAGCAGTCAATTATGACACTTGGACATGAGATGATGATGACACTTCTCAACATGAGATGAGAACTATCTCATGCAATTATTACCATCAATCATTACCATCGTCTGGCTATGGTCAATTGAATCGGTGCTGAAAAAAACATTAGAAGTTAATGAACACTGGGAAATCGTCAACTACGACCAATTGCTTTCCTTCTTTTTGAACAATTCGAAAGGTTATCACCCAACAAGATCTAAAATCCTTACATTGAGGCAAGTAAAGGAGTTTTTGAAGAAAGCTCTTAACCTTCATGATTTGGCAGTAAAAGTAAACAAAACTGATAATAAATAATAAAAAATTCTGAATATGCTACAAATTAAAAGATTTTTTTTTCATAAGGCTACATATATTCTTGGTATCTCTGGGGCCTGCATACGAAGAAAACTACACAACATGAAAGTGCAATACATCATTTAATGAAGGTAATATAACTGTGGTAGAATTACCAAAAACGGAGACATTTAATTTTCGTTGATCGCGAATTTGTTCCAACTAATCAAGAGTATGAGAGGCTCTGAGACCGAAAAATGCATCTACGGACAGCTACTTTTACCGGTAACAAAACGGTAGTTATATCAATCAGGTTATTGGGGAGAATAAATTCAGTAAAATGCCACACATGATCGCTTCATTTTTAGGAATGCGAAATGCCAAAGAATACACGGGTCATTCATTTAAAAGATCCTCGGCAACTATCAAATACCGGAGCAGAATTTTGAATGCTTCGAAGAGTGAAAGAGTTCTCGCGCCGCAGGAGGATATATTGAAGAGTCGCACCGGTCAAAGCAAGTCGTGAGTGGTGCAATTACTTCAGCAATTATGAAAGTAATCGCAGATGCATGTCCCACAGCTGCTTTCTTTGTCCTCAAATCCCCCCCCCCCCCACACTAGGCTTCGCCTCCGACCAGGGGCTGCGCACCTGTACCCTTTATAATATAAACTTTTTAGAAGAAACAATTGACGAATTCTATAAAAATGACGATCTTATATTAATAAACAATTTCAACTGTGCTATGTTTAATCGATCTTACTAAGCTGAGAAAAAAAATTACTAAAAAACGTTAAAGAGACACATATGAATTTTAAAAATATTAAATTTGACAATGAAAAAACTAAAACACTGAAGACTCGGCAAAAAAATTTGATTAATTCTTCATTGAGTCTCTTTATTTTAGCATTTTGAACGAAATAAAATTGGGTACTTTATTAAATCTCATTATGAATTTAGATAAAAATGGAGGATCATTGAATGGTATTGATAGAAAAATTCTAGTCAACGTTCTCGAACCCGTGGGTAGTCAATTTTTTAATTCATTGAATCCGTCACATTTAAACAACATATTTCCAAAAAAATGGAAGTTGTCAATATTGTTATTCATCAGAAAACTTTGCAACGAAAATAATGCAAGTTCTTCTCGACCAATTAATCATATATGAAACAACAATATAGAAAAATTTGTAAACGATAAAAATATTTTAATTAAAGAACAATCAGAAATTAATACTCTTGCGAAACTGCATTACAGCTATTAGATAAATAGACAACTTGCAATAAGCAAGAAGAAATATGTCGGGATATTTTTTATAGGATTTAAGCGCGCATTTAAGACTGGACATGTAAGACTTGGCAGACATATTTTGATTTATTAATTATTTTTATATGGAATGAGAGGTGAATTTGATCGGTTCAAAATCTATATTTATGACAAAAAACCATATACGTGTGTGAATAGTGTATTGTTTGATCAACACATTGTTTGTTGATGAAACAATGCTCTTTGCCACGACAGAAATATGGTACGTTAGTTGTATGCTGGAATGTCTCTGTTCGAATCCTAGATGAGCTGTAACAACCTGTTTTTTGATGCGAAGAAAACGTTTTACGTGATTTTAAAACATGTCCAAATAAAATGGATAGGAGTCATTCCATGCAAAAGCACTCGCTTAAAACCCTTTGGTCTATCAAAGAACCCCACACAAATCAAATGGGAAATGGCTTTCAGTCAAATCGTCTGAAATTTCAGTATATTTTAGAGAAAGTCACGCTGATCACAAGTCATCATGGGCACGAAGCTGGAATCCTCATACTTTTTGAGTTTAGGCTGTTTTGAAAATCTCGATTTGGGAAAAAGTGATATTTTTTTGTATGGGTTCTTAACATAACTTCGCGGTCTTCTTGTAGTACAAACATCTCCTATCACTT
>JAQQRF010000980.1:0-19723 GCA_030523145.1 Trissolcus brochymenae
CAAAAGACTCGGGGCATTTTGCAACTTTTCTTCTATGTACATATCAATATCAGCACGACCATTAAAGTCGGTATGTAAATTGTAAAAGAGAGTACCACTCAGAAGATGTCTCAATGGCGGGTTCTCATAAACATTGCCCAAAATTTTGTTTAAAGAAATCAAATCATTCAAACAATACTGAAACATGTTGTAAATATGAATAGTGTTTATCTTCACCTGTTTAAACTCACGAGGTTGACTGTTTTCTCCAAATTTATCGTTAAAGAACCTTTTGACTATGAAACAATCCTCTTCCGTAACTTCCGCAATAGCATTTTCTAAGCTCGTATCCATTTTTAATTTCTTGGAAAAGGTTCTGACACTATTTCGTCGTTGAAGTAAATGAAAAAAAAATTGAGTCAGTACTGAGAACAAGACACTATAAAATCTTACTTGATATTCATTTCTTCTAAAATTTATATGAATACTTCTCTACTTAATGTAACGGGTAACGTGTTTTTGTTTGTTGCAGCGGCTTTAATGACTGGCAGACCGAACAAAATTTAACTTGGAAATTAGGAATCTATGTTTATTATAATAAAATTTTAATCCAAATTAAAATTATCCATGAATTAAACAAGTAGAAAATGAATGAAAAGTCTATAGATGTAAAATACTATCATACTCGGTGCAAAAATATACTAAGATGTTTATATGTTCAGATATTATGTATCAGATCATTAGAAAAACCTAAATTTTGCAGGTGTTTTGATTATACAAAAAAATAAAGGAATGATGGAAGGTTGTTAAGTTCAATTACTATCGGTTTTATCTATTTAAAGCACTAGTTTAAAATTTAATGCTAACATTTGGTTGATTTTGGGAACTATACATTATAAAGTTACAGTTAGTTAGTTAAGTTTGTTTCTTTTCACAACGGAGAGTCCAAATGATATAGTCTGGTGTTCCAGCGCTGGTGATCACATTAAATCCGAGTTTTAACAGAAAATCTAATACCTTTATTGAGGATCCTGCAAAAATAAAATATTGTTCAACATAAAACATGTTTATTGGTTCCTTGATGTTATTATATCTGAGTTATTTTAATCTTGTACTATTCACAACGAACCATACACGACGAAATGATCTTCGTTTTTATTTTTTTCAGCTGCATAACTTTCAGGAAATTCATCTTTCATTTTATGTTTTTCAATGTTACACAAACCAAATACAACACAGCTATAGGTTCCTTTAGATTCCTCTAGATAGGAATCTATTGGCGCTTGCACTACAATATGATGCATTGTAATTTGAGATCACAAACTTCCTCAGTTCTTGGTACGAAAGTACAAACAACTTATATCCTAAAAAATAAAGCAGACTAGAATTAGAATAATCCAAAATGCTTAAAAAATCAATTTTAAAAATCAACAAATAAAACAAAGACATTGTAAAAAATCTTTAAACGGAAATGCGAAATGAAATGTAACTGTTCAATGATAGAATTTGTTCCATTAACCTTTACTTTAATATTTGCAAACCTCAAAAGATAATTAATTTG
Organism: Trissolcus brochymenae; assembly: GCA_030523145.1. NCBI lineage: Eukaryota > Metazoa > Arthropoda > Insecta > Hymenoptera > Scelionidae > Trissolcus > Trissolcus brochymenae. Next base: position 1,541 of record JAQQRF010000980.1, read on the forward strand.
GTTTAACTAAATGATGATACAAGTTGATAAACAAATTTAAAAAGTAAGTATAATAAAAAATAAGTCTTAATGACCGTTGGAAATTTCTGTTTAAAACAAGGTATAACTTTTTCAGCTTACTAAATGAATTGATATTTTTATAAAACCGCAATTCTGCACAAATGAAACAATGATTTTGAATTAAAAATGCAGTTATCTTATTATTTTACAATTAATGAAATAATTAAAAAAACACCACTTACTAGGCACGTACTTGGAACAAAGAACGAGACAAAAGTGATTGTACAAATTCTTGTGAAGACCTGTTACTCTTTGTTGCTGGGTAGACTATAGTTACATGAAAGCAGTCTGATAAACACTACAGATATAGTGGAATAAATCATAAAGAACCTACTACAATTTTTTGCGCGGGCAATTTAATTCTGTTTGCAATAAACTTTTTCTTTTTTTTCCAACAATGTTGACAGTAGAGGATGAGTTTAATAATGGTAAAAATTAAGATGAGCTTTTTAAAGAAATTCAGATTTGAAGAGTGTTTACAAATCTAAAGCAGACTAGAATTAGACCAACCCGAGATGCAAAAAAAAACAATTTATAAAACAAAAATATACAAATCGCATTAGACCAAATTTTGAGATCTAATTATTGTTTAAATAATGTCAAAGTAAATAAATAGAAAGCTTATGCGTTGGAAGTACCCGTTTATCTTTTCATTTCATAGTGACAACAGCGCTTTGGCTCTATTGGCTCAGCTGAACGTGGGCAAATAAATTCATAACTAATACAAAGAAAATATCATCAAAGTACAACATTTTTAAAAATTTTGTACAAAATTGTATAATAATATTTTTGTAAAATTAATATTTTTTCCACTTTTTAATGATTCACCGAATGAGAAGAAATCAATTATTTTTACATTGTAATAAGAAAACGTGGTTGCTTAAATATTTAGACATAGAATTAAAAGATACATTTAAATTATTATGAAACAACATAAACTTTGTCATATTCTGAACATTGAATCTGCTAGTTTTTAATTTATCTTCTTTTTTAGCTTTTGTTGCGTGCTTCGTGGAGTACAAATGGCCAGACTATCTCTCCGTTAGGATTGCTATATCCGCGAGTCGTCAGTCGGTATCCCATATGAAGTAGCTTCGATAATACCTTCAGTGGTTCCACTGCAAATGAAAAATTTTATTATCAAGTATCCTTCATTAATAAAATAATAATATATAAAATTAAACATTGTTTTTTTTGTTGGTTTTGTATTTTTATAGAATTAAAAACAAACCTTCTAGGTCGATGAAAATTATTCGCCGATCAGTATATTTGAATCGTTTTATTATTTCCTCTTGTTCGTTCTCGTCTAAGCCATATATGCGGCAACGGGATGAATTCAAAACTCCTTGCAGAATAACATAATACATTGTCTCAGACATTTTGTCAATCCAAATTTTAACTGTATTATTTCAACTTTGAACAGTTTGAACCTAAAACAAAAACCAGGAAAAAATTAATATAAATAAAAAACTCTGAATTATATCTATTGAAAAAAAATGATATTACTTCTAAGAATAACAAAAAATGTAAACATCAAATTGACAATCATAAACACAGTTTTAGGCAAGAATAAAATTGAAATTTTGCACCCAAAAAAGTTTGTATTTTCTTATTGTATTATGTAATTTTATTAATTGATTAGACTTACTATTTTAGGTTGATTAAAAAATACAAATTACTTGGCTAAAAGAAACAGGTTCTGACAAGTGGTTCGTTCCAAATTGTTTTTTTTTTGTTCTAGTTACAACAGGTGGCAACACTGATATGTGAATAGTTCCATAAACACAGTCTAACCAACAAAACAACAATGAAGAAATGTAACTAAAAGTCACTATCGCCATAACGCGGAATATTCAAATTCAAAATAACAATTTCGCATAATATAAAAATAATCGAACCAAGTTCAACATTGTTTTATTCAAAATTTAAAATATCAACAAAAACAAAAAAAAGAAATAAGTATACAATTTTTCCCATCCTTTATAGTATATTTGAAAATGGATACAATTTAAGAATTCCTTGAATTCTAAATAACAATTTTTGCAATAAATTAAAATAATATACAACGTTCTAAATTACATTCAAAATGTACAATACCAGAAAAACAATAATACCCATTTTGTACAACATTTTTTATTCTGTTTGGAAAATAGATACAATTTCTGAATTCTGGGACTTCAAAGCCAGCTCAAAAGGAGTCAGTCCTGCATTGTTTTTTAGATCTTTGTTAGTATCTTTCACGAGTAATTTGCAAATGGGAATTTTCTCAGAAGCTACAGCTCGATGCAGAGCAGAACAATTATCAGCATCGAGCAAATCGACGTCGGCTCCAGATCTCAGCAACAGCTCCACGATTTTTGAATGGCCTTGAGTGGCTGCTCTGTGGAGAGCTGTAGCTCGACCGCTTTTCGTTACTGCATTAACGTTCGCCTTGTTTTCCAACAACTCTTTACAAATTTCAAAATTGTTATTTCTTGCTGCATAGTGCAGCGCGGTGTAACCAGCATTGTCTTGAATGTCTGGGGATGTTCCTTTTCTTAATAAAAGTTTTACTCTTTCCAGGTCGTTCGTTTGGGCTGAAAAAAAATCTCAATGAAAAACAATTCATTCCACAATTTTAATAATTTAAATTCATTATTTTACCTGCGTACCAAATTCCTCTCTCAAATTCCATCTCTGATAAGGACTGAGAAACCCCAGATTTGTGTCCAGAACTACAACAGGAACTGTGATCGCCATGTTCGCAATTCATGATTTTTCTGAAACCAAACATTTCATCAATCTTTAATTATTTTCAAATGATACATTCAATGTTTGTTCTGTTTCTTTCGTACCTTTAAAGTTCTCAAAACAAAAAAAAACCTAAGGACGATACCAACAGGGGAAGATAATAATTCAGACGAGGTTTGGTTTTAAAAAATTATGTTTTTCTGTAAGAAGGTCTGTGATGTTACATAAAATTGGTTACGATATTTTCTCCACTCAACAATCATTTAATCATTAACAATGCAATGAGGATAACTAATAATTCATTTTGTTAAAATTATTTTCACCATCGTGCGACAGCGAAAAAGCGACTCGATTAACATTATCACAACACGATTGAATGTGTGCAACGAAGCTCAAATGTTTACGTATGATTAATTCTTACATGGTGACGACGGAAAACCGTATAAGACATATTTATACAATCAACACAGCAGGGGATTGATGAAATAAGTACACATATAATAAACGTATAGCAATCCACAAAAACTGACGTCGTCGTGACACAACGTTGACCATATCAAACGAATATTGATATCAAAAATTGTAAAATTTTTCATTCTCATTTAGATCTCGCGCTGAAGTGTCCAAAGCACCTCTGCATCGCCTGTGCTGCAGACAACTCGGTAACCCAGTTCCGCGAGAGCATTTATCACATCGAATGGTGGCCCTGAAATCAAACAAAAAAGTCACAGTTTAGTATTCAAAATTCTATTTTGATTAAAAAAAACTATTAATAAAAGCTTTCAATTAATTATTTATAAAATATAAAAAGAACCTTTTATCATGATTCCATTGATGATATCAGCACCGGAATCAGGAAACCGTTTGCACAAAGCCCCAACTTCATCCTGAGTCATGCCAAAGACGTGACAGTCAGTTGCAAAAGGAGAGCCCTTGACAGCAGCGTAGTGATAGCTCTCCGTCCCAAGTGTTCTTAATAATTTTTCAGTCATTGTACCCATCAAAAGTTTATCCGTCTGATTCATGTATGTTCTCGTAGACGACACAAACGAAGCTAAACGTTCAACCTGAAATTAAACCGTACCAAAATTAACCAACCGATGATCAAACAAAACCCAAGAAGACAAGTTTAAAAACAGTTCACAAATTTGGTTACAATTGTCTTTCAAGTTCCGCTCTTTTAGTTTGCTTTTTCATTATCGATTCTGACAATAAAACAGCGACGAAAAGGCTTGATGATGCAAAATTTTATTATCTTAAGAATAAAAATATACAACAATCCCTTTCCGACATTCATCCCAATACAATATCAAATTACATTTCACATTTACACAATCCAGCTCCCAGCGTCCTTAAACATTAATCTATCTATGAAACTTGAGTCCGTCTTTTTTCGATCTCCAGTTGTTCCTTTTCCTCCCTGAGCTGCATCATCCTCGTCTCGTGGGCCCAGCGCACCTCGCTCTGAGCCCTGTCCCTCTGAATCTCCCACTGTAGTTTCTCCATCTCCAGCGCCTTGCGACGGCACTCGAGCTCGGCCAACCGGCGGAGAGCTCGACGTTCCATCAGCTGTTCCTGATAAATTTTACCCTGCAAACTCAGGTTCGTCGACGCTCGCAAAGATTTTGCTGGCAGTCTTCTCCTAACTGGATATGTAGATTTCCTTTGGTGCGGCTGAGGACTCTGCGGTTCTTCTGGTGGCAGTTCTACAATACAACAGCTTCTATTAAATAAAATTAATCTTCTTCTTGAACTGATTTAAAAAGCATTTCAAATTAAAAAAGCGAGTTCTTATAACTTTCCATTTACCTATAGGACTGGTCCTTTCAGTTTTCGGTTCATCCACGACCTCGACATCTTCAATGGGATCAGCTTCCCCGTCAGAAATTTTGTCATCAGTCCAATCTTTATCCGCCGGATCAGACTGATGAAAATTGTCAACATTCTGCACCCATTCCGAGTTCGTAGGGATGACATAGTGGACATTCTGTCTAGGCAGCTGGCTCATCGAGGGGCTCTGACCTTGATACTCCCAGTCGTGAACCAGCCCCGGACCAAGTTCCTGCTTGGCCCAGACGTCGCTGACCTTCAGGTTGAAGATGCTCGCCTTGGCTTTCTTGTTGTTCGCGACCTTGATGAACTGCTGACGCACGTCCTCCGGGCACTTGGGGCACCGCTCCATATGTCTTTCCATGCGTGTTGCATTTTTGATATAAGACTGGTCGCAGAACTTGCAGAACGCAATCACCTGGGTGCCGTTCTCCTTTTTCGTGTAGTAGTTCCAAACTACGCCCTGCTTTTTCACCATCTTCCTCACCTCCACCTTGGACCGATGATCCTGGAGCAACTTCCTGCCCGGTGCTTCCTTGTTGTTTACCTCCGAATCGTGCTGTCGAATGCGAGTTTATAACCTCTCCGACTGAGGGGCATCGCTCCGGGGAATGTCCAAGGTCGGGCACCAACAGTTTGCTGAAGCTTTCAATCGGAGTCTAATTGTCATAAAGATCGAAACTTATTGGGCGGTTTCGATTTCATCTATATAATTACACACGCAACTTCAAGATGCACTTTGTTGCCACAATGAGAGTCACTCGCACTTGCGCACTCGTCAGACTGCTTACAATGTGTATGTAAGCGTGTTCCGAGGAGACGATCGCGTGTGTGTATGTATGTGTGTGTATTATACTTTTTCGAGAAGGATAAGCAGGTACATTTCATATGGGACGTTGCGTTTAAAGTCCTCTGCTTAACTCTTTTTAATTTAATTTTAATTGTTCAAGTTTTTTAATCTGAATAATTCAATTTAAGTTTGATCTAATGTAACCCATTTTTTATGTTACAAAAATAATTATTACAGATGTAATTGTTATTGCAAAAAATGAACAAGAAAATTGCAACAATTTTTTTTTTTTGATGTGTTTAGAGCACGAATTCACAAAACAAGTTAAGGGAAACAACAAATAAAAAGTATTTTAAGAGTATATTATTTGGAACGAAATTATGGTGCGAAAGTGTGTTTATGGTCTGTACAGAGAGAGAAATATCGGTAAATTCTAAATCGTCCTAGTCACGCCAGTTTGCGCACAACCAACAGAAATAACAGTAAATGGGTATAATTAATGGATTCAATTCATTCTGTTGGTAAACTCAACTCTCGGCAAATTTGGCGTTCATTAAGTGGTGAAATTTATCATTTAAACCTTTTTTGTATTGATTTTTTTTAATACCAATTTTTATACAAAAATATATATATTTTGATAAACGAATATAAAAGCTTTCCTTAAAAAAAAACTAAATAAATGTTAGTCATTGGTTAAAGAAAGAACTCGGTTGATTTTATTCGAGTTGGAAGATTTGTAGATATGGGGAACACGCAGTCTTAGCTGACGATTGCCCGAGGATATCTCGTCCAGATAAATAGGGCCTGATTTCCACCCCAATAAATTTCTCAGATAATTTTCTTATTTTTTTGCATATTTTTTTCCTATTCCAATATATACATATTTATGATACACACAAGGATGAAATGTCTGAGTTTTGTAATTTCACCTTGCTTTCAACTGTATCACTTTTTCTGAATTGTTGTATATTTTTATTTCTTAAGACAAAAAAAGAACTTTAAAAATATGTTGTTTGATCAAAGTAACAAATACTTGTAATAAAATTGTAACAAATAATGATAAGTTATAATAAGTTAATTAATAAGTTTGAAAATAAAATGAAAAACGATTGATTGCAACATACCAGATTGTTTGACGACTTCGGGTTCAGGTTCAGCGAAATCTTTTCTCATAGTCCACATATACTCATTATAATCTTGCTTAACGCTAGTGCTGGAAGAAGCGACAACCTTATACCCAAGCACTTCCAAAGCCGTTAATATAACACACGGATGCTGCAGATAAACAATCGTCGAATCATCACAGTAGCCACCAGACGCAAACCGACTTAACTGTTCAATATCAGCAGCTGCAATATTCAAATCATTTATAACTTTTGTGTGTTCTTTGTTCAATTGCCTTTTTTTTATTTTTGCTCGTCGGATCTTGTGTGCGCTTATAAAATTAATTTATTCTCAGCCAATTTACAAGCAACAATTAGATTCGGATTCGTCAAAAGTATCAGCCTCAATACAAATAATCTGAAAAAAATAATGAACAAACGTTTCATCTCAATTATTCAACAAGTGGTTAAAACCAAACATTATTTTCTATTCATTTCTTTTTTGTCATGCACAACATTACGAAAGTTCCAACAGTTTAGTTTTTCATGCACAAATCTGAGCGAAAGATGTTTGTTACAACATTTTTTTTTAGAAAGGTAAATATGCTATTAGAATGGTAAATGTATTATTATTTTGAGGAACAAAAAAAGCGGTGACTTCAATTTCTGCCCTTTTAGACTGATTGCACACGTAAGTGAGTGATAACGTTCTTTAAACATGCAAACTTAATTTTATACCTCTGTTGTAATAAACTTGTAAATAATGTAGTCACAGCTGATATGTGTCAACCAACACTGACAAACAGAATTTAATGTACACAACACCGACCAGTCGTCTGATCTCCCAAATATGATATTTTTGGTTTGAAACCATGAGGTCTTTTTATCGATCAATTTGTGACTTGATAATCACTATCGAAATCGTTCAATTTAGGTCACAACCATATCTTAAATGTTAAAATTACGATAATAAATTTTAAGAAACGTTTTTATTTTTTTCATAAGAAATAATGAAAGATTCAATTTCAGTTTAAATCAATTAACGTTTAATATTTTAACTACTGTAAAAGCTAATAGCGTATTTACCTGAGTGTTGATTAAATTTGGTTCGATGCAATAATAAACACTAATTAATTAGGGTAGAAAAATAGTGATGCTGATACGTTTCGAAGTTTTCAAATGCAACAATGAATCATGCTCGAGAAAAAAATTTTTCCTTTATAATTTTAGTTCGTGAAGTAAAACAATTTGTGTTATTGTACAGATATTTTACTTGAAGTTTGTTAAAGAGTCAATTTAAGAAAAATAATGATTACTTTTATACCTTTTAGGCCAGAAACTAGGACTCTACAAGGATATCCGTGATCGTAGGATGCTATGTTACCACGGACAAGAATGTACGGCATCTGTGGGTTCTGTTGTGAATCTGCAATATTGAATTTCATTTACCTGTTTGGAATTAAAAAAATGTCCTCGTTCAGATGAAAAAAAAAAAACGGTCAACGAAATATATACATATCATTACATTCTTATTTCATGTCATTCAAAACATAAAAAAAAATAATATCAAAATAGTGAAAAATAAGTAAACTGTAAATAATAAAAATATTTACCAAATACAATAAATAATACATTTTTCGTTTGGATGAATTTTGAAAGATTTGCATCTTTGAAACAGTTCACTTTGAATGATTCTAAATATTGTGAAAACTTGGTGATACTCGCGAGCGGATAATTGACAAGATCAGGAATTCAATTATCCTTGTAACAATTAAGTGGGAAATAGACTCTTGCATGAAAGTAAGAACGCATGAAACGTGCATGTCGGCTATATACAACCCGCTAATGCTAAATTGCAACTTCATCAATACAAGTGCGAATCTTACAAAATGTTCACACTCATTTCTCCCTCTTAAAAAAAAAAAGTTTAACAATCTGCCCTAATCACTGAACTGAAAAATTCTTCTACTTATAACTACTATAATTATTTCTCCACTTGTTTGAAAAATTGTTTTCTGTTTAATTACAACAACACAAAACAAAGATTCAACCACTTAAAAAAAAAAAAAAAACCTCAAACGAGCACCTTGAAAAAGAATTACCTTTAAAATTCGTACACAACGAAAAAAATAGTCTGTCACGATTGTAAACAAAGCACAAAAACAAGCTGACGAAAGGATAAAAAAACGTGCAAGTCTTATGTAACAGGTTGGTTTAGCCCAGGTGAGATTAATTTTGCAGGAACGACAAATAACAACATAACCTTTATGCTCTCGATTGAAAAAGTAGGTCGGTTATTTAAACTCGGTGTCGTTCGGGCTCGGACACTGTCATTTCACAACTGACGATACGTTATAATCGATATCATCATCGGGAGTACGACGATCACTTGAAAATTGCACGTTACAATTTGTCAGCCCTCTTTTATTCTTCTTTGTTCCAACCGGGAAAAATTTCAATTGCGTTCGAACCAATTTGACACCGACAATAGCACGCGAACAATGTAAACATAAACAATAATGAATCGTCGCAACGGCGACGATTCCGCTCGGCTATTTTCGACTGAGGGCGAGAGCTTTTGTTGTGTGCGAGAAAGCAACAAGATTTTACCTGGGCGATTGGCAAATTCACTGAGCTTTCCGAGCTTGCAACCGAACGTTCGCAACAATTTTGTCGGCGTTGATAAACATCCGCTCGGAGTTCGCGATCGCTTGTCAACTGTGACCAACCCTTTCGAAGCAAGAGCGGAATGACGTTTTTCAAGAATTTACGAATGTTTTTAAGGTGCGTTCAAGCCGGAGCTCCGCGCCGCACCGTTGATCACTGCGCCACTCCTACAGATGTCTCACTCGCTCTCACGCGTTCAGACAAAGATGGAAGATAATTTCCAAACAGGAAAGTTCAATGATAAATTAACGACTTTGAAACAATGGAAGGTACACATTTTTATTTTGGGAGTTGAAACTGTAGTTTGGTTAAATTTTCTTTTTTTAGTTTGGTTGAAAAACAAGTGAAGATTGAAAAAGAGAGAGAGAAGGAGATAGGGCGGAAAAAGAGATGGCGAATAAACAAATATAACCTTGCAATCATAGAGGGATTCATCAAAATTTTCATGTTTGAATAAGTCGGTTGATTTCTACAAATTTTGTTCATTTGACAAGAGAGGAAAAGGTATGAGTTGTTCTATAAAAAAAAAATTATTATAACAATAACAAAATAGAAAATGTTGAATAAAAGATTTATCATCGAATGGAAATAGAGAGATGGTTGAATGATTTTTAGTGTTGGAAAAAGTTGAATAAAATAAATTTAATTGATCGGTGGTTAATCAAGAATGAAATGACAAATTGTATGAAATTAGATTGAAGAAGTGAGTAAAAATGAGATTAACAAAATTGACATTTTTAGAGAACCGGGAAAATGTCAAACAGGTGGTTGAGAAGAAGAACGGGGAGTCAGAGGAGTCAAAACTTTGTATCAAGTGACGATGACGAGGAACAACCATCCACCTCGAATCGGTCACATAGCAGACGCCAGTCTCAAAGTCAGAGCCAAAGTCAAGTTCAAAAGAAGAAAGGACTCTCAGACGATGAGATGAACGCGGCAGTCGGTGCGGCCGTTGCCTACATCCTCAGAGCCAACGAGGGTAAACATCACATCGTCAAAGCAAACATCCAAAAAGTTGCTCTTCAACAATCCAAATTTTATTCTGATATTATGAAGGAAGTCGAAAAGAGAATGGAACATGTAAACCAATTGTTCATTGTTTTTTATTTGCTTTTGGAATTCTTTCCTCAGATTGAGGGAAACATTGTGATCTGCAATTTACTAAGATCCAAAAATGAATGTTGTTTTTGCAGGTTTTTGGATACAAATTGCACGCATTTGAGTCAGGCAAATACATCCTTTCAAATTTGATTCCAAACACCATACCTCACATTACAATCAAACCAGAGGCGAAGAAGAAGCAAACTCTTTTGTTTCTCATTTTGTCTCACATTTTCATGTGTGAGGACGCTTGTATGGAAGGTAAAGTTTGTATAAAAATAAAACAAGAAAGAAAAATATCAAATGAATCCGTTGAATGTCATTGTGAATTATAATTTAATTAATTTCTAATTCTTTGCTATATACTTACAGATAGCTTGTGGATGTTTCTGGACGAACTGGGAATCGTGACCAACGAACTCGAACGCGACCCCTACTTTGGAAACATTCGTACCATAGTTAACGATGTAATTTGTAAATTTATTTTATTTTTAACGTTTTTAACAATTTCCTGAACTGCAAAATTACTATAATTCCCAAACTAGTACAAATTAATTGTTCAGAATTGTTTTTGTTTTCAATATTAGGAATTCATCAAGCAGAAGTACATCGAGAAGATCAAACAAGGAGATCGCGAGAACGAGTACTTCGAGTACAAATGGGGCGTGAGAGCAGAACAGGAGCTTAAGTTGCGAACAGTTCTGGAGTTTGTGGAAAAAGTGAGAAGACACATCTAAATATTTTGTTTCAATTACAAGTTAATTTGCGGGAATGAATAATTATATCTTTACTTATCGCTTCCAGATTTATAACACCAAGATGGATACTTTCAAGAACCAGTACAACGCGATGCTTTTGCGTGAACGTACTGAGATGCGAAACGACGCAGAAAGGGTTCCTGAAAGCTCACAGGGCTAATTTCATTAAGCTACGATTACTGGCCAGACGCTCAGTATATTTTACAAGACTGGGTTATAGGTTCAACGATTTTATTTTTTTAAACGCAAAATACTATGTAACAGAGAATAACTGTTGACCAGGTTAATATTTTTTTATAAAAAAAAACGTTCTTAAACAGATGGAGTAAATTAAAAACAAAACTTCCAATTAAAAATTTAAGTATTGCGACAAAGTTAACACGTGATAATGTATTAAAAAACAGCAATTGTTAATAACGAAAAGATTACGATTAAAGTTGAAAATAATATAAGATATGTTATAGATTGGACGTTAGAGGTAAACAAATAAATTAAAAATATTTTGAATTAAATTGAGTTGTTGAATGTAGTGTAAAATTGTGCAAATTTAGATGAATTGCGGGAGCTGAGATGTTCTACTGTATCCGCAACCGAGTCAGTGACACGGTCTCGCATGAATCCGTGTCACACGTACACTATCCACTGTGTAGTCGTGGGGGTGGAAACGCGCGCGAGTAACCCCTTGTTTGCCAGTGCATTTTCGCTCGCCTACCATGCTCGTCGTGCCTTCGTCTTGAACTTCGACGTGTGTTTTTCTCCGCAGTTTCATTGTCAATGATGCACGCTCTGAGCCGCAAAATAAACAAACTACTTTCTCACAACTCATAAGGTACCATTATAAAAATTACAACATTTTACAGCTTTATCAATAATAAATTTAATATCATTTTTAATTTATGAATACGAAAAATTTGTTTAAAAATTTTTTTTACAAAATAATAGAGTGAAGTAACTGAAAACAATTTTGGGCAGTTTTTTTAGATTAATTTAGTTCCGAAAAGTTGGTTTTTCCCACTTTTCATTCAATTTGTTTCATGTCAGCTTATTTGCCAACTTTAATTGAGATGCATTGGCTGAGTTGTTTTCAATTAAATAATTGGATTGTGTCGGATTTAAAGAGGCTCGATGGCTTTGGTAGGTTATTCGTCCGTAATAATGTTTGAATACAAATTTGCTCCCAAGAGGCTTACAAATCGAATAACTCCGACGCCAAATTTATAAATTTCGTAGGAATGAAACTGGTTGCACTTTTGTTGCAAGAATGCTCGGAAAGTTATGATACTGGAGGTCCTATTTTATACTCCTTCTTTAATAAAACTTTGTTCTCCAACAAAATAGTTTCATTTTCAAACTATAAAATTATTTCAATTAGGTAATAAAGTTAATTTAAAATTGAATTAAATTTTTGGATTTATTTTAATCTTAAGATTTTATTATTTTTCATTCATTTACTCATTTATATCTATTTGGTTATTTTTCACAGAAAACATGTTATATGCTACAAAAAAGTATGTTAAAATAATTACCACAGTCTATCGAGGACAATCTCTTTAGCGTGTTGTTTAATTTGTAACTTTTTTGTAAGACAAACTTTCCACAACTGAAATATAAAGGTTTCACTTGTAAATTATTCTTCCACTTTATAATTAAATTTCTGTTCAAGTTTGAATATTTGAAGGATTCGAATGACGATGAATAAATTAAAATCGTTTATAAGCTGTTCTTTTTTAAATTAAATCTCAGAACGTTCGTTCGATTTCGAATCAAAAAGACATAAATTGTAAATTGTTCCATTTGACTGGACCGGACCGTCTTTGAAAGAAATGTCGCATTGACCTGGATTAATCCTGTTTAAAAAAATGTTCAACCTTTTTGAAAAGTGGTCCATCCGGTGATACAGATATCCAACAAAAGAAAACTTTCATCTCCCATCGCTCATATATTTTAAGACCCAGTTTTTCATACCAGCACTTTTTTTGCAATCTAAGATGTGGAAATGATTAACACATTTTTTCCCCTTTTTGTTTGAATATATTTTTTTTAATTTAAAAGAAGAGATGAAGGAAAATTTTTTCAATGGAAAGATGAGGTTACATGGCTAGATAACTTTTTGACACCTGTCAAAAAGTTCAGCAGCTCCAAGTGTCATCCATTTTCATTTCCCTTGAGGTTGGTCTTTCACTCCAACAAATGAAACTCATTTGATGAAATAATTAAATTGTTAATTTCATCATGAAAAAACCTGTTGAAATGGCTCTGAAAATATTTCTTGGCAAGATTATTTTCACTTTGTGTTGCATCTTGGCATACCAATCGGTCATCATTTTGGTCTGGACTTTGATATCCTTGGCAATTATTCAATTCGTACTGCAAAGTGTTACGATATGTAATTGCTAAAAAAAAGTAGGTACCTTTTTCTCAATTCTTAAAATCAAATTTCAGGAATAAATTTTTTTAAATTGATTTTTTTTTCAATATTTTACGTGATTTTGATAATCTGATATCAAGCAAAGCGATTTAACGAATTCTACAAGACACAAGCAATAGAGTAAAATCACTCATCGCAAAAGAAAATTGAAAATCGAAGTTCATGCCTACTTTCTGATGTATAGCTACTGTAATTTTTTATGAAAAAGTATTAAGTGGAAAAATAAGATTTTTCAAGTACAACATTTGTATAAATTATTCCATATATGGATCATCTGTTGACTATATGTGTATCATTTATATCTGAAACCATATATTACGGAAGCCACAGATAAACTTTTAGTTTTGATTAGATATTTCTAATTAGATATTTAGCTTTGCTTTGACATTTTAAACCAATTAAACTCGGCGAGATAATTATCATATTGACTTTAAAAAGTTTGAATTGAACTTAAACATTGATTTTACAGCTGGTCGTATTTCGTTTATGAATAATTACGTCAAATGAGTCGATGACAAAAGATGCAACAATTAATTGAACTTTTTTTTTACACTCTATTATATTTTATTATTCGTTTACACAAAACATCGAGATTGATAAATTTTATAAGACCTTTTTTTTATAGTGGCCTTCGTGGGCTTTTTTGCGTGCACGATTTGCAAGGTTAAACTGCAGTCTGTCGGAATTGATTGGACATTTTAATTACAAGTTTAATTTGTATGTTAAATTTTCTCCGTAGTTGGTGCAAAGATTTCCCTTTGTCAGCTTCAAGTTTTAGGTTTAAACTTTAAGTTCTAAGGTTTAACATTTAAGATTTATTCAACTTTATAACGCAACAATTTCTGACCTCGTGAAAATTAAACAAATTAAATTGAAACAGCTTCATTTGTTTATTTTATTATTATTATTATTTTTTCAGAACTTTAAGGACCAAATTTTCTCTGCCAAAATTCTCACACATATCTGGTAATTGTTCTTCTGTCTATATTTTAATTTAATCATTTATTATTTTAAATCATGCGACTGATTTGATTTTTATAGAGGAAACACCGCTATGATGTTTCCCTACCACTCATTTTACAAGAAGCGCGACGAGGCGGAAGTTCCACGCGAGAAGGAAGTCACCGGACATGAGAGGTATTACCAAGACCGGACTACCAATCGACCTAAAAGGAAACGCCGTGCCGTTGGTCGTAGGACACAAAGTGCCATCGAGCTTGACACAGAGGCCATGGTCTCTGCTCAAAACCTCTTCAGAAAGGGCAGAAGCGCCAGCACCGAAGACGACGAGAGTGACGAGGAAAAGTTTATCCTCAGCAGCAAAATCGACAATCTTGCAAAGATACTTTTCAATCGAGTTTCTATTGCCAGAGGTAGCAAAGAACACAGCGAGATGTACAGGTGAAAGATGTATTTAAAAGAATAACAAACTGTATCCTTGCTCCTTTACTATTCAATTATTTTCTGAATTTCTTTTATTGATTTTGATGTGTTCATTTCAACTTGATGGAAGTTTCTTTTTCTTTTCTTTTTTTTTTTATTAACAAATGATTTTCTCAGGTTGGCTTTTGAATTGAAAGGAAAAAATAAAAGTTTTAGTAATTGTATTATTATTTCGAATATTCAAAGTCTTTGAAATATCTTCAGGAGGAATGAAAGAGAGCCCTTTTGAGGTGGTATTTGTGTGAAGCACAAATTGTACTTTCCAGACGGTGCGCACTTGACGAGTGCATTTGACTTGTAACAAAGGTTCTCGCGTACCTGCAAAGTCATCGTCTTTAGCGAGGCCTATTGTCTCCCAACACTCAAGCACAAGTTCGATCGACGGCCACGTTAAATCGGACCAAGTGGTTGGCTCCAGAACAATGGGGGTTAACTGTTAAGAGCTTGAGTGAGCGAACTTTGTGGACTTTAGCTTGTTTATCTTGCCTCTGAAAAATATTTTTGAAATAAGCTCTTCATTTTGCACCAGTTCTGTTAACAATTTGATCAGTCTGCAAAATTACAATAATCCTCACGAATCTCTCAAAGCTTTTGGCTTTTGAAATGAGACAAGATTTTTTGTTCGCGCAACATTTTCGCATTGCATTTTATGTAAATCACAAATCAATAACTCCAAACTGGAGCGACATTTTTTCTTTTCCATTCCACAATTTGTAAAAAAAAAATTGTTCAAATGTAAAAACGTTGTAACAAATGAAAAAAAAGTCGCGTAACAGTGGGATCCGTTTATCGATCTCATTATTATAATTTGTAATAAGCGTGATAACAAAAGGCGGGCAAACAAGTTATGACAGTTTTTATTATTGGATGAAACCTTAAGCAGTCAGACAAAAACCGAGACAATCGTTAAAACGACAGTGGAAAACCGTGCCGAAGTCCTTGGACGGATGACAGACCGAATTTGAAATTACATTCTTGTAAGTTCGTCGGACAGACGAAAGCCTGACTCGTACTACTGATGAATTTCTTTTTTGCAAGTCAAGGCATCGCTGGCCTGGTTCCAAGTGGCTCGTCTGCAAAGAGAGCTTGAAGCTTCCAAGATGATTCATGCCAGCTTCATTTTCTTGTGCAACATTAACAGGCCGTTTGTTATTTTCTTGCAGGAATGAGACGCAACGATACACAGCGTTGGGATCGACCGCCTGCGACGAGGTGGTCGAGTGTCTCGAGCTAGAAAAACGGTCCAAGGAAAGAGCACTGCAGATATGTCGAGCATTCATTAAAAAGTCTACTAGATACAGCCTTCTGCAACAACTTAATAATATTGGTAATTTTGTTCGATTGTTTCATTTTTGCACCAAAATGTTGAAATGAAAATTTGAATAAATGAGATGTAAAATGAAATGCGGTTCATTAAGTTTGTTCAAGTTGGGTTGATGTCATTAGTATTTAAATACTGGAAACGAAGCCATTGAGATGGAAACAATTGGTAATCTCTTTTGCAGGCTCGCGAGTCGACAAACACTGGTTTTTAGTTAGAGATATAACATTGAAGACCGACCGCCTAATGACGCTCACGCCGCTAAACGAAAACTGTCCAATAAACGTGTGTCCCCCAAGCCAGGACATACTCAACAATCTCTTTTTGGCCTTACAGCATCCCTACATCTGCCCTGTTTTGCATCTAGACATCCTTGAATACGAGGAAGAATTTTATGTCGTTGTGATCCAACCTATTAATCAAGGCAGTTTGAAAGATCTCATTTACGGGGTGATTTTTAGATTTTACACGTTTCTACTGGATTCAATTTAGATCTAAAAATGGGATTACATTGTTTTTAAATTCCTAATCTATTCAAATGATCTTTCTTTTTTAATTTCAAAAACGTTTTTTTAAATGGTTTCATTTTTTTTAGATTGAGAAAAATCAGTGGAACGAGGATTGGGTGCAAAAGTATGTGACAAGAGGCAAGGGTTTACCACTGCCAAGAGTGCAACAGATGGGGAAACAAATTTTAGAGGCGCTGGTTTTTTTGAAGGACCGCGATTTTCCCACGGTGACACATTTGCACTCGGGAAATGTTATCGTGCAAAACGGAGTGGCCAGATTAGCCGGACTGGAAAATACGCTTTTGGGTTTTACCAGCAGAGCACATCATTCTCTATCTTTTCGTCTTGCTCGGATTGATGCAATTGATACTATTCTTTTTGGTATGTTTCAAAGACCGAAAAAAAAATTTATAACACGTAATCGCTTCAGCATATATAATGCTGTTTTAAAGTTTTATATCTGGAACATGTATGAGACCATTTAACATAATATGATTTAATCAATTATTATCTTGTATTTTTAAAATCGTAGAAAAAAAAGAATTGAATAAATAATTTGGATTATAGGTCACATGATTTTTGAGATGTGTGCCGGATATGAACTTCGCACCGTCGAACCCACCGCTGAACAGATGACAGACCTTGATAGATACCCCCAAGTATGTTTAGAATTTCCGATAAATTGAAATCGCATCTCAAGTGAATGTTAATTTGATTTGATTGATCGCAGGTTGCCGAATTTTTGCAAACTATATTTGATCGAACAAAGCCTCGACGACTTAGTGTTCACGAACTTTTGGTTCACGATTTCTTCAGAAACATAGATCTTCGGGAAATGAGAAGTGCGCCTGTCACTGTAAGTTTTTCATTATAATTTCGATATTCAAATAAAAACATTTAGTTGATTTCAGTTTTTATTTTCAAACTTCATTTTTTAGATATTCCGTCCAATGATTAACCCGTCTGTAACAAGCCTGCTTGAAAAAATTAAAAGAAAAAATTATAACAAAAGGTAACTCAAAGATATCCTTCATTTTAGAAGAGAAATCATTTTTTTTTTTTAATTTTTATTTTATACAAAATGTTTAACTTTTTTTTTATAATTTTTTAGGCCTCAAAGTTTTGCTGGCGAGTCAATGATTTCGCCAGAAACTCCAAGCTCGAACATGCCCCACAGTTCGTCTTCACTTTTGGACCGACTTTACGACGAATTGACAAACACGCCAGTATGAGAACCGGTAAAAACCAAAAAGGAAACTTGCGTCTAAATGAGAAATAAAAACAATTAATTAACTTTCTAAAGCGCACGATTTTTGAACCTCTTACTGCAATCTCATCTTATTGTAACTGTATCTGCGCATCTTCTGTAATATTACACTGCGATGATGTAATTCTCAAGGAGTCACAATTGCGAGTGATCCTTTCGCGATTTTAAGCAAAAAT
>JAQQRF010000981.1:0-59457 GCA_030523145.1 Trissolcus brochymenae
GGAACAGATTCAGAGAGAAACCATTTTTAATTAAACGCAGCTTTTTTGCCTCCCCATTGAAAAAATTTTGCGATTGATATAATTATTGTTTTATTACGTAAAACTCAGTTTTCAAATCGTGTAAATTTTTTAATTTTGTTATTTTTTTCTAAAGACAATACCAAGTTATTTATATTTATATTTTCAATACGTTTCCTTTATCAAATGTCGATCAAAAATATACCAAACAATGTGTCATTAAAAAAAGTTTTTAATAGATATTTTCATAATTTCATCAACTTTAATAGACAATAATAGAGTAATAATTTTTTAATCGTTTTTTTTTTTTCGAAAATAAAAAATAACCAAACAAAAATACTTTGAACAATTACCGTGGATAATTTCGAGACTAAATAATGTTTTGGTTTCTATTGTCAAATGTATATGCATGAAATTAATAATAGCTTTTTAGAATATACCTTTGACGTTAATACTGGAAGATGACTTTTTTAATGAGATTTTAGAGAGGTTTTCCGATGTCTAATTAAGTCCGCAAAAGTGTTCTTTTGAAGATTCCTCATCGTCTTTTAGGCGTGCTTCAAGTTCAAAAGTAATTACATAATGATTGGCCTCAATTACTCTCACTACACCAAGTCAATCAACAAATTAGAAAACAAAATTATTAAAAAAAAACACCTCCTATTACTTTTATTTTTTTTTTAATACAAATCAATACTACCTTGTTAATCATTGTATCAAGTACAAAAATATCTCCAATTGATATTCCAAGAATGCTAAGAGTTTAATCGAAATATTCGAGAATCATAGGAAAAAAAAGGAAATATAAAATGTCCGACGAGGCCGTGGAAATTGAAATAAAGTCCACCCTCTGCGGGCTCGCTGATAAGGGGTGGTGAAGTTAGAAGAACCGAAGCCATTGATTTTGAATATGTAATTCGAAGCATTTTATTATTCCATCATCAACTTCGTAAGGGTGAATCGGGGCTTTTCGACAGGAGCGGCAACCCTTCTTCGCAAAATTTTTGCAAAAGCCCAGAATCTTTAAAAAAATATGCATAAACAAATTTCAGCCCGATTGTTATTAGCGCTTATTTTTACAAAACAACCCTTAATATTGGAATTTGCGAGAATTTGTCACTAAACCACCCTTAAAAGAAACCAAATTTTTGGAGACAAAAATAATAATGGTACAATAATTTTGTGTAGTTTTTTTTTTTGTTGAAACAAAAAAACAACTGGACTTGAGATGAAAAAATGGAGCCGCCCCTGATTGAAAGGCAGGAGCCGCCCCTAAAGTTCGCCTCTGCCACCCTCTCTTCATTCTTTACTTACTACCCCTTGGTCTTGAACTGAGCTCGATGCGATCCCCGACCGACGACTTTCGTGACACGTGATTGAATATTTTTTCGCTGCTCGCGATTGGTTCTGCCTAGCAGACGATACCTCGGCCAGCGTAGTCGCCACCTGTTAAGTTGAGGAATCGCCATGGCAACCCATGCTATTTAGTCGCCATCGAGAAGAAAAAAAAATAAGTCCGCATCCGTGAGTTTACTTTATATACACGATGTGCAAAGAATACACCGTGTCTTTATTTCCCTTCCAAGACCGCACCGAAATTTTAACTCCTTGTTTGTCGAGTCTAATTGGTCTTTATGAAAAGTGAATTAAAATTAAGATTATGCGAGCTTAAAAGAGTTCGAGTTTGTCAATCTCGGACGGAAATCATGTTTCCAATGTTTTACGTGATCTTCTTGGTGGAAAAGAATAAGAATTTTAAAAGAATATAATTGTTTGAATCGATCAAGATTTGTTGTTTTTCTTTTTGTTGGAAATTTCGAAAACGATGTGAGTTTTATTCGTTGAAGATTTATATTAGAAAAAAAGTAAACACTGAAAAAGGAAGAAAAAGTTGCCGTGGTAATTTCTATGGTACAGTGGTTACAAAATCGTTGAGGGTGGAAAGAAAGGCAGGAAGGTTCTGTAATGATCTTATGGCCGTGGCAACTTTTTTAATCAGCGCCGGGTTTAATTGTATAGCCGATGAGGAAGTTCCTCTACCTCTTTTTGCATTCTCGCATAGCCTTACAAGAGAGCATCCCTCTTTGGTGCTCGCCAATCCCGATCCGTAACTAGTGAACTCGTTTACTCTCGCACCCCAGCTAAGGCGACTTTCCAAACAAGATTTGACTTATTGAAATACACTGAAAAAAAAAAAAAAAAAATGAGCGACTGCACACAGACTTTTGTCATAAATAGAAAATAAATACCGAGTTTCGAACGGCCGAATAACGTTCGACTTGAGAGTAAATTATTTGTTTAAAACAGAAAAACTTTTTATGAAAGATTTTCATTGTTTGAGCATCAAGAAGGCGATGATAAAACAACTTTTAGTTGTTTGAACTTTGGACAAGAGTTTTTTTCTGAAAAGGAGCATTTTTTTTTTTTTTTTTTTTTTTTTTGAAAGAGGCGCTGTTTAATGAGAGTGTAGCACAATGAGAAATAAATAAAACAAAATCTAATAATAAATAATAAAAATGAGTAAAAAAGTAATTTCTTTTTTTATGCTTTCAATCAATTGTATTAGATATGTGTCTGTCTAATGACGCAGAAAATTATAACAATTAAAAACTGGTTTTTCCTTTGCAATTAACCGTTTTTATTTAATAATATCAAATCACAATCAAATAATTGCGGATTGATAATGGAAAAAAAATTTTTTTTTTTAATATAAACAGATGAAAAAGAGAAAGCTCAGTTATCCAAAATTGGCCATGAAAATAATTGAATTAAACATTGTTTCAACACCTAAAAAATTGATAACTATTATTATGAAATATATTTTTTTTCAGTGGTAAAGCAGTTTTCTTAATTATCATAGCTCAGATTTCATCTGTGCCAGCCGGTTTTTAAAATTCGAGCTCGATATTATGACGATTCTTAATTAAATTTTTAATGAAACAATTGTTTAAAAGATGCAATGATTATTTATTTATAAATTTCCAATTTAATGATTCCAATTTACTTTGTAAAAATTATGTTTTATTATGACAAATAAAATAAATGTGACATTAAAAATGATTCCTTTTGTTTGGGAACTATATTATAATGTTTTAATTAATATTAGAAAAATAATGTTCATTAAAAATGAACAATGAATTGAACTTTTCATCAGTTGGTACGCGCACAACAAGTTTCAAAGCTTCTGGTGCAGGTGGCGGAGGTTACGAAAATTTTTCACCCTCCAACCCGACTTACCCCTAAGGGTGGTTTGTTACCAACTTTGACGTAAGATCCCTGCCTTATCGGCGCCAGCAATTTGGGCGTTTTAAATCAATCAATTCTTAATTCTTAATTTCAGATGCTCTTCACGTAGCAAACTTTTACACTTTAAATCGCCTAAACGATTTATTTGTGTAATAAAGCTGAGAATCCCCGGGATTAATGCAGACAAATTTGAATTTGATCTCTCAATGTCAATTACCGTGAAATGTTCATTTGCATTAGTCTAACTGAAATATATTAGTGGCTGAATTTAATCGACTAAATTTATTTATGATGATTGAATTTTATTTCTTGTAATTTGCATTCATTGTCATTGCTTCTTTCCTTATCAAACACAATTTTTTGAATGATTATACAACTTTGAACTCCAAATGTTTTTTTTTTTTTTTTTTTTTTTTTTTTTTTTTTTTTTTTTTTTTTTTTTTTTTTTTTTTTTTTTTTTTTTTTTTTTTTTTTTTTTTTTTTTTAAACAAAAATAGAAGTTTCTTGATAAAACTATTGCTGAATACTTCAAAGACCAACCTTTCTATCTTTCCAATTTTCCGAGTTCAATTTTTAGACGACTGCGTAAATCAAACATGGATGTAGAAACGGAGATGAGCGCGCATTCAAATTTGCCGACGTTACGCATCGATCCATCTGAAGCGTTGTTACGGCTCGACGTCTGGTCTTTACCCAACCATATCAGGCATGTGTTTCTTTTATATTATTTCAATTCCGAATTCCTATATTTGATTTGCCGTTTTATTTGAGTATATAATTTTTCTCCATCCCTTCATAGAACAAACTAGAATTAAAAAAAAAAATATAATAAAATAAGAAAAACAATTTTAAAGTTCGCTATGAAAATAAATGTATGCATTTATTTATTTCAGTTTGTTTCAGTTCATCAATTCAATAATTAACGTCGAAAAACAACATATCAATTTTATCAGATACAAAGATAGGCATGAAACAAAACAAAACATTAATTTACACAAACGGGGGGGTTTAAGAAAAGAGAATCACAAATTTTCATTGGATCAATTATTTTATTTTCTCAATTTTCGTTGACATCTGTTTTATTTTTGTTGCAAATGTTGCATCCGTGAAAAGTTTGCACAAAAAACTCGTCACTCTTCCATCCCACCTCAACAAATCATCAAGTCCATTAATAACGTTCCATTTTATATGATACAAAATATACAGTAAATATGTCCAAACACATTCATCATTTCGTGTGAAAGAAAATATACCTTACCTGACACCACACGTAGGATGAGATTCTGCGCGGAATAAACGTGAGAAGCAGGCAGCAGACGCACTAAAAATCTCAACGGCGCCTCTTTCTCCGCCTTTCGCTTTCAATCAAAACCCTTCGGCCGCTCCACCAGAAAGAGTGCATAAATCTGCATATATGCATGTGTTGAAGTCAAAACTTTGACGCTTCGTCGCGGACGAGAAACGTCTTCTTTTGTGTCGAAGCTTCTTGCCAAACTTTTCAGAACGACCTTTTTTTTTTTATTCCTTGCGAGTGCAGAGGTTTGCGAGAAAAATCTAAAAAAAAAAAAGAAACGTCTAAGCAGGAAAATGAATATTTTCATTTCCAACTTGAAACAAAACTGCAATTTTGCAAGAGATAATGGGAGAACAAAAAATAAAATAGCGATAGATAAACAGAGTTGGTTCAATTTTTGTGCGTTGAAAAAAGAAAGAGATGGAACCGTGTTCATCTTGTAATTACGGCTAAATAATCGCGGTTATTTCGTGGTGCTGCGAGTTGTTTGCATCTCATTTTGACATTCTTTACCTCGGTTGAGGTTTTTTTTCTTTTTCGACTCAATTAAGATACTGGCTACAAGATCGTACGTCGACACGCTCGTTTAACCTTTTATTTTTTAAGGGAGCAGTCGCCCTCTATTTATTTTCTTAGTAAATTACTTGAGGACGGTCTGAAACACGAAGAAGGAGCTGGGATGAGGCGTTACGAACGCCGTGGTGAGAGTTAAAGATGCTTTCACCCACCTGTTGAGAAGACGATCTTATAATTAATTCCATTTTACACCACCGTCCGTCACTCGTCTTCATAACGCTGAATAAGAAACGAGATATTCAATCCAGAATTATTATAATTGTTCTCGTTTCGCCTGTCTTGCGTGCCGGAGCTCGTGCACTTATTTTGTTTGGCCCAACGTGTCGTCGTATTTCATCGTCACGCAGACCTTCTTTTTCATTCATTTTGTTGGTGTCTTTGAAATATTTTCCCGCCCCGGTTAATTACGTGAATCATTGCGACATTCTCGGCTCATTTTCACGACGAAGCTTTTTTTTTTTTTTTTTTTTTTTTTTTTTTTTTTTTTTTTTTTTTTTTTTTTTTTTATTTTTTTTTTTTTTTTTTTTTTTTTTATTTTTTTTTTTTTTTATTTTGAAAAAAATGTGAAAGAAAGGCTGAGCAAAGAGAGCCACATTTAGAAGTTACACCCATTCTCCATTAGACTCCGAGGATATTTCATATAAGCATCACACGCGAGATCCTTTTCGAGGGCCCTGCGAGGAAATCAATTCAAAGATATCCGTCGGAGAATTCGTCGCCTCGAACTCTCTTTGAAAAACACTTTGCCTGGTTGCAATCAAAGTTCGGACTTTTTGCGTCGGATCTGTCGCTATGACTTGGTGCACTCGAAACCGCCCCCTTTCGCATTTCGAACTCCCCTCGCTATTCTGTCGATGTTTGCAAGTAATTCTAACTTCCTTAACATCTTTCATACGGAGAGCCTTCGCTATACACCAAAGTCCAATTCGATTCCATTATGCGCCCCCGACAATCGCATCTCGAATTAATAGTACAAGTTCGTATATATTATTTTGCAAAAAAAAGAAAAAAAAATAAATAAATAAATAAATATAAAATAAAAAAAGTTTACCTGCAACAACAAAAAACGAGAAGAGACGAGATCGAATAGATTGAATGAGCGATAGAAAAGAAAAGTAAAACGAAAAATAAAGCAGAAGAAGAATTTGAGTTTGATATTATAAAAGATGTAGAAGATTGATTATAATGAATTATAGGTGACGTATAAATGTTCGGTGATTTGACTGTGAATCTTTTTTCTTCGGTATTTGAGGACTTAATGATGAAAGAAACGTCGTCTTTTGATCGGGGATGTGTTCTTTTTCAGTTGCTGGCAAAGGTAATAAAATGGGTGTATTGGAAAAAGCAAATGACGGACGAAATATCGATTCGCCACCGGAGCATATAAATAAGAAGAGTTTTGCTGCGTGCACACGCGTCACTGCCCACGCCATCATATCCCCTGTAGACGACGCGAACGAGAGCGACTACTCTGGCATTTGCGTTACGTGGGCATGACACAGTGTGCGAGTGGTATAAGGGAATGGGCTAAAGGTTTCCTATGGAGTTTTTTTTTTTTTTTCAAGAGAGGGAACGTCAGCTAGTGCGAGAGTATACTTTGGAGGCGGAAGCAACGAACAGAGAGCAGCAAAGGGATGGATTATCCTCGGGGATTTGAAACTGGGGAAAGTGTACTACGAACGAAACATCTCCCTCAAAAAGCATCCTCCTTACTCCTCCGTCCATTTCATATAGAGCCATACCTCTCCGCCGGCTCTCGTATCGATTCTACCGCAATCTTCTCGTGCGAATGTCGAGCGCGAAAAAGGGGTATTGTACGAAAAAAAAAAAAATATGTAGACGGAATAGCGAAGAAAGAAGAGAGGAGAGAGAGAGTGGATGCAAATGAAAAAATATGAGAATTTTCAACTTCTTTGTTCACGATCCACCGAGTCAAATCAATACTGCCTTCTGACTTTTAAATTGTGCATGATTATCCTTTACATTTTATGCTTCGAGTCGTTCTTTCTCGTTTTTCTTCCTTTCTCTCTCGCAACGTTCGAAATTGCATTCGTATATTTAAAGTTGAATATTCAGGACGGAACAAAAATTACAAATCCTTTGGTGGGGTAATTGTGACACCTTGGGCAGATGTGACAGTCAAATAACTTTGCTATTTTGAAAACGAATTGAAAGAAGAAGAAGAACAAATGTTTATCTGACTTTTAAAAAAGTCATTTCATTCGAAGATACAGATTTTTATTCAATTTATGTACAAATCTAATATTCCAATTGTTCTTCATTTTTGTTTGCTGTATTTACTTTGCAAAATGGAACAAAAACTGAAGAGTTTAAATATAAGTAAAAAGTAGCGAGTATTTTAGATGACAAAGCTGAATACAAAAAACAAATTTTGATATTCATTCAAACTTTTTTTTCGATTTTTTTCTTTCTTTCATAAGAGGAGCATACGTACTTATTCTGAGGAACGATTCCGGCATAACTTTCAGAACCTTCAGATAAAATTTGTTTCTGAATTTTATAATTCAAATTATCACTAACATAATTATCTGTTCAAAAATATTCAAACTGTTGTCTGTGTCCCGACGTTGTTCACATACAGCTAGAACCACCTAAAGGAATACAAATATATTTATAGCAAAAAAGAAAAGTCGTCGATTTCAAATGTTGACTCGAATGCAATTTCATAATCAAGATAAAACAAAGTAGGGTAGCAGTGCAAAAAAAGTCTAATCCAACGTCCTGGAAGTTTATCGTAAATCTGCCGGTAATGTCGTTAATGAATGCTTAAACTCAAATTAAAACTTGGGAAACTGGCGTCATTGAACAGAGAAAGACAGAGAAGGAGAACACTCGATCTCGCACAATGTAAAACTTTGCCACCGTTTACTTCCTCTCGTTCTGTCCCGTTCTTATCTTTTGTATTGCCGCCTAATTCCTAACTCGAAATTAAGTGTTGAAGCAATCCCATGAACCGCCGAGGGAGAGAGAGAGAAAAAAAGTGTCCCCGCTAGAGAGAGAGACAAAGCACAAGCAGAAAACTTTTCCGTATATATTTGTCCCATCCGAGATGGCTTGAATCAACATAATGCGACGATAAATTAGACTCGGGTCCTGAACTGATGCGAAATTATCATATTTATGACGGTATTTGCAATACTTGAACATGTTGCGATTTTCCCTCGCTTTTCGAAGAGTCGCGCTGTGATGCGAGGAAAAAAAAAAAAGAAAGAAAGAAAGGGCAGAAAAAAAAAACGTCGTCGGCGTATAGTTATAGTCTTAGCCGAAGGTTCTCCCCTTCGCAGACGTTGCAAAGACCGCGGGAGGTGCCGTCGGGCGTTGGTTAGAAAGCAGGGGTGGCAAGGCGGGGGTGGGATTGTGTATTCAAGATAAACCATTCCCACCACCCAACTGTCACGTGTGCACCGACCATTTTGCTCCGAACATAATGGGACGTGAGATCCCGTTGAAAGAGAAAAATTATTTGCACATTCAAAGATACTCTTCCACATAACAACAAGTATAAGAAGTAAGAAAACGTTCTTGTCCGTTTCCGAGTCAGTTAACGGCACTTTGTTTCACTTTTGGACTATCACACTCGGTTGGGAAAAAAAAGGCAGTTACCGAACGGTCAGTCGTGTGACGCGAAACTGACCGTTCACAGGGTGGATGCACCCGATGCAAGAGATGCATTCACCAACACAATCTGGACGTCGCATGTGTGAAACGATATGCGCCAACGAAAAACGACCGGAGTTTAGGAGGGGTGGCCTCTGTTTGGACATGTCGAATGAAACTTCGTCCCTCTGCCCAGAACTGCATCCTGATCCTCTCTCTAACTACCTTTTCAGTTTTCTCTTTTATATATCTTTTACTTGTTTTTTTTTTCTTTTGTCTGACATTTTTCGTTTCACTTGTTTTCTTTTTTTTTTTTTTTTTTCCTGTCAAAAGATTTTTTCAACTCGTCACTACCAGACACTTTTTACCCAGTCACTGAGTTGATTGTTCAATTGCAGCAAGCTTGGTTGGAAGGATTGCGAAATTCTGCTGGACGGCTAGACTGCCAGGCGATAACTAAGTCGAGGAAACCGACGGTGCAAAAGTGCAGTTGCAACTTGGATGGGTCTGGACAGCCCCCACTTTGAAGTTGAACAAAAGGATCCAGGACCATATACAAATAGCATGTTTGAATAATGGCTGTGCGCGAGGCATCGACGGGTCTCTCCACCTATGACATTGTTTCTTCGGGCCCCTGTCGCGATGAACGCTCTGACACAACTCGCACGCATCAAAACAGATAGCTGTACACTGCACCGTGGCCTTTTTATACTATAATTGGCTTTGCCGTGGCTTTGTCGCATCATATTAAACCCTTGATTAGCATACTCGCCTCGAGATCTTTTTCGTCACGCGCATAATCGAAGCTTGGGGAACGTATAGCTTATAGGTAAAAAAACCGTCAGACGACGACCAAACCCGACACGAACAGTCTCGAGACTTGCAAACTTTTTGTTCAATCAAATTCGTGGAAATGAAAGTCGTCCTACTTGAAGGGATGACAGTTTTTTTTTTTTTTTTTTTTTTATCAAGATGTTGTTTCCTGAGGTTTTTTTTTCTTTAGTTTTTGAGAGTCAATATTTGGGATGTTGGGAAACAGGAGACAACAAGATAGGAATTGTTGTGGAAACGAAGCAGCTTATCAATATTAGGTGATAATTTATTGTGACGCGGAAAAATAATGTTGGTACTAAAACATATCCAGGTAGACTCCAGCGGAGAGTGGAACGTTGTTTTAAATCAAGTTTTTTTCTCACCTTGAAAGAGGGGTGCTTTTCATTATACTTTATGCAGATACGATGCATGTTCGGGTCGTTCGGGATTACATCGCCTGCGACGGCTGCTCTTTTGCCTGGCGCTGCTAGTTATACACTTCTAATCCTATCGTTTGGTAGAATTTTAACTAGAAATTTGCGTTTTACAATCAAAAGATTGAATAATTTAAGTTGTTGCGACTCGGGCTTTTTTTGTCACGTTTTGCATGCGCAATTGATTTCGATACTTTGATCGCTGGGTCGGAGAGCTAACTTTTTAACTTGTTTTTTTTTTTTTTTTTTTTTTTTTTTTTTTTTTTTTTTTTTTTTTTTTTTTTTTTTTTTTTTTTTTTTTTTTTTAATTACAGATTTTCAGAGATGCAGTTTCAAATTTTCTTTAACATTGTTTTGAGAGAAGATGATTCAAAAATGAAGTTTTGAGGGTGAGGGAATTCTTTTTATTATCAAAAGCACAAGTTAAAAGTAAGATACATTTGTAGGCAAAACTTATTTGTTAAAAATTGACAATTCTTTTGAGAATTGTTTCAAACATACATGTAAAGATGAATGGGATTGATAAAAGTATAAATGTGGTTTGTGTGACATACATGATCACAATAATTGACACTTCAATCGTCTTCTTCAAGATATATCAGACGAATGTCAAGATTGGAATCCAAATTTTGACGCAATTCGTCAATGACGCTGGACTGAATGTAATCGACATTTTCTGGAGGACAATATTCATCTTCGCTGGATCTGAAAAAAAATTGAAATAAAAATCATGACTTTAAATTAAATAATAAAATATTCAGTAAAAAGATGAATAACAAATAAACGATTTGAAATTTCAAACAAGAATGAAAGTTGTATATATTTTGATGAGGGTAATGTGAAAAATGTGATAAAAGGAAGGAAGAAAATAAAGAAACATAAGTTAATAAATAATGTTCTATTAGTAATTGCGAGCGACATCCGACGGATTTTCGTCGCTTCACTTTCGCCTTGGTGTAAGGGTATATGAAAAGAAGAGAGGGAATATTCGAATCGTAAGAAGGGTCGAATCGATAATTTCCACGGTGCCGTGAAATGAATGAAAATAGCTTCACTGTGAACTCAAGATCTCACACCAGATGTCGCTAGTTACAAGAGATTTTTTTCGCGAAAATTCGCACCCCATTTATTCTTAATTTATTGAACAAAATTTTGTCTTCAAATTTTTGACAATTTTTTGTCCACTCTGAATTTAACTTTGATTGCCTGATTCTTAAAAGTACCATTTGCTAAACTTTTTTCTTTTTAATCTCGATAAAATGATGAGAAAAATTGTTAGATTAAGAAACAACAAAATGATTTAAATAAATTGTTTCAAATCAATATTTTCTGTTTTAGGGATGAAAATTTGCACATGACAAGGTGGCTGGAAGTTGATTCATCGTAAGACGTGCATTTCCATCCTTCAATATCGTAAGCCATCTCGCGGTGAATCAGCAAAAGTTTGAATTACGATATTGCACACCCCTGAAGGGGCTTTCGCATTTAAAAAAAAGGTGGGGCTTGAGGGTGCCCCAACTGGCATGTGCCCACCCTCCGACAATCTGAAACACCCTTCGTCATCCCCTCTTTCCTAATATCCACGTCCTTTTCTAACATCACATTCTAGGGACTTATGTGTTTCAATATTATAAGCTGAAATTGGATCAAAGGAACCGTATTCGCAGACATTTTAGATTAGAATGTATCATTCATCAATTCTATCTTAAGTAAAATTTATTGGAGGGATGAGATTAGGTTTGATCAAGGAACGATAATAATTTTGATACAAATAATAAGCTTCGATAAATTTAAAAAAAAGTAAATAAAATTTGACAAAAATGATGATTATAGTGATTTAGACTTTTGTATGGAAGTTGATACATATTATATTGATCATATTTTTCAACAAAAATTGATTGATAATTAACATTTTCTTTTAGTACAATCAAAGTTTGCCAAACAAGGATGAAATTCCGCAAGGATGAGTTGAAAAATTGCAATTTTTAAAAAATTTAGTTTATTTTTAGAAGTAATGAAATTATTTTTGATAACAGAATAAATTTAGCAAAAACAAGAGTGACGAAGATGGAACCTCACCTGGCAATCGTAACCGAGACAGGAGTGGCAGGCATTATTGACAAAAACGATCTGAAAACGCCTCCGATGAATCGATCCAGATCAGTTGGTGACGTCACATGATGAGGCAATTCACTATCATCGATGGTACATCCAGCATCATGAACAAGAAGCCAGTTGATCTCGCGGTCTGGATACGATTTTGTCATCTCCGCAAAGATCCCTCTCACAATTTCATATCTACAACAAAAAATTGATTGTTCATCTTTAATCACTCAATGTAACAATTATTTTCATCAAACTAGAACAAAAAAAAAACAAAAACAATAAAATTTAAAATTTGTTCCACAAAAATGGTGCGTCTTGTTTTCGAAAACTTGTTAGACTCGTTTTTAAAATATAACTCTAAAAAAGTAAAATGTCAAAGGAAAGAAAAGTTGCAAAGTCAAGCAGGGGCAATTAAAATGGTGATTAATTTTTTGTGTCCCCTGGATCTGTTGGATGCGAATATACGAATGTGCTACGTGAGCTCGTGATTGAACGTCATGAGCGTCGAAAAAAGAAAAAAGAAAAAAAAAAAAAGAACTGAAAGAACCAGTTCAAGAGTTCGGCGTGTCATGTGACCAGTGGAACATCATCCGGTTCCCTTTATGTAACATTTTTTTTGCTTTTTTTTTCTCGAGCGTGAAAACAATTGGAGGTCGTAAAGGAGCGGAAAGGTGGAGAGCTGAAGTAGACAGTGGAGCGCGCTGCGGCAGGAAACTAGCCGTGCAGCTTTGGCAAATAAGCGAATGCGATATATAACTGCGGACGTGGACAATAGCACTGGAATGAAAAAACAGAGAGAAAAGGAACGATGAGAGAGAGAGAGAGGCAGGAAGAAAAGCGAGATGAGAGAAAGGCCCCTCATTACCAGGGGCGCCCCTGGTGTATTTTTCGATAAGGGGGTTATATGCAAATGGGACGTCTAGTAAAAGAAAAAAGGAAAAAATGGCCCGATCTATAGGTGCAAGAATAATACTCTTTGGCAGAAGAAGAAAAGGTCCAGGGGAGGGGAGAGGGGGGGGGGTTAAAGGAGCGCGGGATAAATGTAACGTAATCAGATGATCAATTATTAAAACCAGGAGCAAAAAACAACGAGGGTTGACATCCGACTGACAGAGTGTATGATGGGACCGTTCGGCGGAGCCCGTATCGCAGCCTTCGAGGGTTCTATATACTCGTTTGTAATTTCCGACTAATGCCTGAAGTGCAAAAATGTAAAAGTGTAAAAAAGATAAAGTAAACTTTTTATTCAGTAACAAAACGTACAAGAAAGAAAACCACAAATTAACACATACTAAAGAAAAGGAAATGATAAAGAAAAGATTGACCTTTTTTTTTGTCGCTTTAAAATCTCTGAGATGGTACAACTTGGCGAGGCTCGATGCAATTCACCTGACACCGATTTTTCTTTGATCGACATTCTAAATGGGCAATTTTGGTCAAAAATAAGTTTTGTACCAGGTATAAGAGACAGGTACCGATACCTGTTTTTTTGGACACGTGCCTCCGAGGATACATGAAAGCTAGAATCGTGTTTACAGGTAGCTGGATGGGGTTGCAGCAATGCAGGTATATCAGGCCGTTTCGAGGGGTTATGAGTCAATCAATAGATATTCATCCCTATCGAACCGTCAACCTATTGACGATTTAGTGCATTCAATTGCACTCCGTTAGTCGCAGGTTGCACTGTTGACGATTCGATACTGAAAATCACACTGTCATTACCGAAATTATTGTCACCGCCTCTCTTATATTTTTCCTTCAATTTTTCCAATTAAAATTTGTTAATTGAATTTCCAGTTTCTTTTTTTTTTTTTTTTTTCTTATGAAGAGATACTATCGACTGATGGATCTTCAGGAGAGAACAAATTTGCAATACGATAATTCCATTTCGTTGATGAATGTGATGTAATTTTGTTGAATCAATTTTAATTGAATTATGAATAATCAAAATTTATTTGTGTTTGAGTTCGTCAAGACGAAAGTTGTAGTTGGGTACGTGCGAAGAGAGTCTGGGAAGAAAGTTCTCTCATAGATAATGCGAGCGCTCCCCTCGAGAAACGCGATCCAGGTGGGATGCAATTTCGTGGCCGCAATTAGCAGACCTGTTTTTGACGGATGAGCGTGAGTAAAAGCATGTTCATTCTATTTGTAACCTGTGACAATGTCGCACGACTGCATAACTCGTAGGAAATGAAAAACGAAGGCCCGAGGTGTGCGAGAAGAAAAAGAAAAGGGTACCGGGGGCGCACACTGGGGTACCACATACGGCGACAAAATTTGCATACCTTGCTTAATTAAATTACACTCCGCAGTTCACACATCTCATTAGATATTCGTGCCCGGTGTATATTTGAATTTTCCATCTTGCTCTTCATCGGTCCGATTGCACAAAAAAAAAAAATATGAATAAACTTCGCCGAAACAATAGACACAAAATATATAATAGCTCTTGCAAAATCAATTCTCGATTCTTGCAGAGAAAAATTGCAGAACGTCCATTTCCATAATACCATTGTAATAACCCAAGTATATTTACTGTGCATAATTCCATTACATTTTATGCCAAGTGTACTTCCTCTCCCTTTCTCTTTCTCATTTCTGTTAGTTTTTTTCTCCTTAAACAGAACTTCTTAAATGAAACTTTGAGATGTACATTTAGCGGACTCTTGAATTATGCCGGAGCAATTCATAAGATAACACAATTAGTTCCTCGAGTGCCAGTTTAATTTCCGGAATTCATTTAAACGAACAATGTTTATAATAACGGTCCGAGGTAGAAAGAGAGAGAAAAAATCGGCACAGAAAAGAGGTGGACAATAAATCTCGAGTTGAAAAAAAAAAAAAAAAAAAGGAACATTATTTCTTGGCGAACTGCGAATAGATACCGTGACAATGCGGACCAAAAAAAAAAATTAAGAGAGAAAAATGGGAGAAATTAGCCGGAGTGCTTAAGCAAGTCGTAAGTTGTGCTTAAGGACATAATTAGTCTCGAATTGAAAATTGCCGCTGCGAGATCGGTTGTAAATTAATGCAATTAGCTGCTTATGAAAGGAGAGAGCCCCGGCCTGAGCCTTCTCTCTTTGGTTAACTTCCAATTACGAGCGGGCCGCGCGATTCACGAAATTCCGATTCAATCAACGCGTTATACCCGCTATGATTCCTTCCAATTTTTTTTTTCTTTCTTTATTCTTCTCGCGACGAAACTTGTCGGTGCGACGCTTGCACCTTTTAATATGCAAAGTGGTTGAGTACTCCCCATGGCGTCTCTTCTTATTACACGCATGATTTGCTTAAACTTATTATACACGCGCATTTTTTATGGCTCATCAAAAGAATTTGGAATCAAACAAAAACTTGTCGTGGTACCCTTTACAAGAGACGTCTGAGGTCCAAACATGTTCGAATTTTTTTCAGAGGCCAAAACTCAGGACCAGATGGACCAAACATGGTGCCCCAAGTTGGGGCAATGTTAATTATTGTTAATTAAATTATTTTTTTGTTTGCAGTAAATTTTCTTTGCCATTTCAGTGTCTAACTAGCTGTCTATCTTTGGCTTCTGGGTGCATGCCGGCGATTCGATCTGCTTTATTAGAAGGTAACGTGTGCGATTACGTGATCCCGCATGCCTCCCGGAATAAATAAGCTGCGGAGCATGAAAAGGCCCTGTGTGAGAGAAAGAATTTGTCTTTGCTCTCGTTGTGCTGGCAGACATCTAGGACATCTTGGGGCGCGAGTATGCAAATCGTAAAACTGAAAGGGGTCTGATGAAACAGCGCCTCATTGCATCGTCTCACGACAAATGATTGTTATGCAATAATTAGATATGAGATACGTTTTCACGCATTCGTTTGCACATTTTAAAACTCAGCGTCACAGAAAACTTTTGTTCCCGAACTGCCTGGTTCGAAAAGCCGCTCACCAACGACTTGATAAGATGATAAATCTTGTCATAAATCTCCCTTAAAATGATATCCCATCTGGAGGAAAAAATTGCAAAAAAAAAAGGCAGAACAAAAAATGGATCTCTGAAATTTTTTTTTTTTTGGGTTAGTAACTTTAGACCCCTTTTTTAAACCATTCAAATCTGTTAGTGTAGTTTATTGTGCGGGTCATTATAAATTCAGAAAAAATGACGTAAAATTAATAAATAAATCAGAAGGACAAAGGTGGTACGTGAGCGGCAACTCCGGAACTAGAAAAAACGACACATTGTGATGCGTTGTATGCATAAAGGGTCGCGCCGCAGGACTAGAACAAAGGTGGACGATAAAAAGTGGGCATGAATCTGGGCCTGGCGGGATCAACGGTAGAGGGAGAGACTCATTCAGAGACGACGAACCCCCTTAGATACCTTTCGAAATTGTTCGCACGATCATTTAGTCGGCATCTTTTTCGCGACAATCGAGACTCGCGAAACCAGCGTCTTATAGTTGATGCACTCAGCAAAAGTTCTCGGTTCGAGCAGCGTGATGAAAATTGTGTGAACAGTGTTAGAATTGTGCACCCAGTTCAAGAGATGATACCAGTTTGTTTTCATTTGCTAAAATAATTGATCTTCAACCTGTTGAAAAATTGTTCTTAAAATTGGTATATTAAAGATTGTTACACTGGTAATTGGAAATAATTGTTTGATTAATTTTGGCACGTTTCTAAAACCGTGTGATTTCAATTTGTGAATATTAATGTGTAAAAAGTTTTCTTTTTCAAACTTCAGAATTATTCCGGGTGACAAAGTATTTCCTTTTGAAATTGTCGAGTCCCCTTCTGTATGTTTTTCTGTTTTTTCCGCTCGCCAATGAGGTCGTTGTTTTTACAGTAAACTTTGTCACAGTGACATGGCCCCATCAATTTTAATATTATTATTTCATTTTGGCTCGCTGATTCCCCGTCTGATCGTGGATCCCATTTTGTTTTAGCACCTTGATTAAAATCGTTTAAAAAAATATATAAAAAGAAAAAAAAAAAAAAAAGAAAAAGAAACCAACACATAAACCAAAGAATAAACAATTAAACAGATAATGAGTTGAAATATTAAAATATTCGGTAGGAAGAAAAAGTTGTTGATTGATTGATTTTTTGTTCTCAAAAATCCGTGACACGTTGAATGGAAAAGTCGACGACGTATCAGCGCGAGAGGTTATTTTTTTGCGATAAGCAGAAAGAAAGAAGTCAGGGAAGGAGAGACAGAGAGCGTTGAAAGCGCTGAGGCAGTTGGGAAAAGCTGTCGCGAAACTCGAAAAACTCTGGGACCTTTCTGTTGGAGGAAATCGTTAGTCGCGACATGCAAATTCGTTTGAGAGCCCACCCCGAGTAAGAAAAACGGGAACCAAAGTGCGCCGCAACGAGGGTGACCACCGCTCCATCTTTTACATCTTAAGGCGACGATTTTTACTCTCTGCTTGCGATTTTAATACGCCTGGCATCGTGTTCGTCTCTGCATGCGACGTCTGAGAGCGTTCAAGTAATAAAGACAGACACGACTGAAAAGGACGAAAAAAACAAAATAAAAAGGCCGCGGGTAATAATCAAACTTTCAAGATGTGGACAATACAACGTTCGGTTTTTATCTTCACATCAATTTTTGTGTGTACGACAATTTTGCACAACAAAATGAAATAAATTTTGCAAAACAAAATTTGCAAACAAAACAGTTTGGACATTTTTAGGGTTTGATAATTAAAAAAGAAAGGGAAGAAAAGATTCATTAATGATTCTTTTATCGAAGAAAAAATTGTTGCAAGGATGCAAGATCATAGAGGGATGATATTGGTGATGATTTTTGTGTGATAATGGCGTCCCCATCTTCAAAACTTTATGATTCGTTTGAATTTCATCAGTATGAATTTAAATACATTATGTGCAGTGGAGTTTGCGAAGAAACGTCAATGCTGATTTGTTACAGGGATACGTAGTCCGCGTATCGCGTTTTTAATTACATCTCGAAAGCGGATTCAATCTCGGCTTACGCATCAGCAGTTCGCTCTCTCGACTATGTCTTTCGTCTCTTCTCTCATTTCATGTCGGTTTTAATATACAAAAAATATCCTTCCCCAATGTATAACATTATTAGGATCGTTCTTATATCTTTCAGACCAATAAAGAATTACTTTGTTATTAATTCCGATGTTTTCTTGTAAGCACGAAATGAAAGCTACTTTGCGCATTGCCAACATGCCACGAAACAAGCCGAGGTAATGAATGAAATACTTCATCAGACATAAAAGAGATATTTGTCAAGGATAAGCTAAAGTTCATTCAATTAGTTTTGTAACTTTTCAGTAACTCATTAAAGTTAAGTTAAAAGCTGGATATACGAATACAAATAACTTTTTTCATTGAGTCATAAATTCGCATAATAAAAGAGAAAAGGCTTTTCAAACAATAGTGCAAACATTTTGTGCTTATTTATCATGTAACAAAATCAAAGAGCATTGTGCGTGTTCATTATTGACTTAGCATTTGTAATACATGTTTCGCACCGGCAATAATATTTCTGTCCAAAGAACTTGACAGAAATTTCTGGCCAGTTTATATATATATATATATAGATATATGTATATTTTTTTTTGTTAGACCCCTTTGCCGTTTGGTCGGCCCTGGAAAAAATCGAATTGCATGCGTAAACGAGCACGTAGGCAGAGAGCCCACCAGCTGAAAAACGCAATTTCCTCGATATTATAGCCAAGCGAAGACGCCGAAATGAAGACGCATGACGTTGGCTTCGACTATTATTCAATCGGGCTGTGTTGCGCCTCGCACATGCGGGCGCATGCGTTCCTCTATAAATACATCTCTTTTTTTCGCAGGAGCTCCACCGAAGAAAGGCAGCTGGATTAAGCGGAGGCGGGGGACGCAGAACCGGGGGAAAGGAAAAAGGCGGGAGTGGGTTATGGAGTAGCAAGCGGATGGCGGATAGCCGAGGGGGTCTCGCGGTAGGTGAAAGGCAGACGGAAAGGAAAACCAGGGGAAGGTTCAAGTCGACGAAGTGAGGGGGTTGCCACGGGCAACGCTAACGAGCTCCATGAGCGACGTCAGATAGGACAGCCACCCCATTTCTGCATACACATATTCATGGAAACTTGGTTACATAGAAACATCAGCACCTTCGTTTACCCTGCGAACAAAAGCGTTGGGATCACGTGTGACGCGCGGAATCCTGCGGATACTCTTGTGCCCTCAAAGAGGAATAGACACCGAGGGCTTATGTCGAATCATGAACAAATGATGAATAAATGAGGATCATCGCGCGATGACAAGTGCCTCCTCTACACGATTCTAATTGGAACCTGAGGTGTTTCATCTTTAATTATCGTTTGTATTGTCGCGAGTCTGTTGCAGATGAGGGTTCAAAGATCAAAAATATGCTTCATTTTACGACTGAAAAAACAGCTCGATGCGCGTTTAATCAAGGCTTGTATCGTCATGATTAGAAAGATACGATCATTTCAATCGACCGGCTCGTCTCGCCAATGCGTTCTTTGAAGTTCGGTTTGTCTTCGAAGGCGAGTTACTTACCAGATATATATATATATATATTGTTGTTGATGTTGAAGAAATAATCTGAGTGATATTAACAGAAAAAGTCAATTGGTTTGATTTATTTCTATCCATTGGCGAGGAACGGGGAATCAAAATTGTGACGTTCGTGCAATTATTCGTTTTTGCCAACAATTTTTATTGGAAGAATGAATAAAATAACAATGAAAAGATAAATAAATTGTTTGAAAATAAATCAAAACAATCGAAGGATGGATGAAATGATTTGAAACGAATAAAAATAATCAAATAAAATTAACCGAATAAACGGAAATATTAACAAATCAAAAAATAAAAACAATAAAAATATAAATCAACTAAGGAAGAGTGAAAATGATTATATTGGAATGAAAAAGAAACATGAAAATGTGCACAGAAAATAATTGGAATAATTAATTAACATTATTTTCAATGAATAATTAATGAAATGTTTGCAAATAATCGTAAAAAAGTGAGGAAAAGTTTTTAATGCATTAAAAGAGCGTCGAATTTTCTGGAAAATGAAATATTTAAATACACTCGTTAAAGTTAATAATATAATCACACATTTTGTAGTAATTTAAAAAACGCTGTTGCGTTTAGCTTCGCCTACGTATAATTATGCACTTTAGAAACAGCAATTTATCTATATCGGGGGTATGGTTCACTCAACCGCTTTTAGTCCTTACTCGATTTCTGCTGGAGAATATGGCCGTCGGCATGGTAATCACGTAATCGAGTAATTAGTCCCGAACCTACGATAACAAGTTTGACCTGAACTAATATTTAGTTTCACCTGTATGCTATTAAACACAATTATTAATCAAAATGCAATTAATTTTCCAATACAATCTTCATCACGATAAATTATGAATTTTGTATAAAATGGGGTGCAACTAATTTTTAATTGCTGATCTTAATAATTTTATTATTCATTATTGTCATAAGTTAATTTATCTATCACATTTTTGCAATAGTATGAATATATTTATATATATTTAATTTTATTAAAAAATAACTTGAAATTACGACATGAGAAATTTAATAATTCATTGAGCATTAAATAAACGAATTCTTTTGGAAGAAATATATGTAATTTTATGACCCTGGCATTCAAGTTTTCTGCGTGTCTAGAATTTAATATTTTTGCTCACATTAAAAAAAAAAAAAATAGATAATACGTTATGAGATTGGCAAGCGGAAGACTATTTATTCCTATATTTTAATATAAGGAGCGTATAACGATGCCTTGTAGGTCGTTTGCTTCTACGCGATCGTCTCCTTTCACCCTCTATATCATGCTTCCATTTAATATATGGACCTTTTAAAAATGTGAATTACAGTTCCATTATACATCACAATATTTACCAGCCACGTAAAATATATCAATTTTCAGGCGAAGATAATTCTCAAATATTACATCCGAACAAAAGACAAATTTCAAATGCAATTGTCCAAAGTTTTGTTTTTCTTCTATTGTAGATGAATATATACGACACTGACTCGGATAAAATCGAAATTCGCCATCGACATAATTAATGCATGTTTTGTATACTTTGATTTGAATGAGACGAGCTTACTAGTGGAATATAAAAAAAAAAAAAGTTGGCAATCGAAAAAAGTTTCGCCTTTGAAAATCAACAGGAAATGACACAAGCTTGCCCGCGGGTCAACAACTGATCTTTGTCTTTATTTTTCTTCCCTCGTTCGTCTTCTTTATTATTATTATTGCTATTGTTATCTTAGCGCGCATCAGGATTGCATTCTCATTCCTTCGCCTTTATACTTTTCATCGTACTTTCAATCTTTGATTGAAAAAAATTTTTTCCGAGTATAACTATCTAATATAATCTTTCTTCAGAATTTTATCTAGACTTTTGTTGTATGAAAAAAAAAACAAAAACAAAAAAAAAACAAAAAATGTCATGGAAAAAATATTTTAAATTACACAGAACAATTAAGTTAATCAAGACACATCATTTTCAATTTACCATGTAAATCTTGCGCGAACTTTTTTTTCGAAACTTACTTTACTTTTCTAACAGCAACAAATTTTGTTGCACAAAATATGGTGACAAGCATAAAAGTGGAGATGTATAAAAAAGAAGACGCAAACATTGGATCTTAAATAAAGTCATGAAGTAGTTGGTGCGATGATCAAAAATGTTGTAATATATGGATTCACATGAAAGATACAGAATGTTCGGCACAAAATAATCTTGTATGTCGGCTTATTGATCAGATCACGAGTCGTTTGAGTGTTCCTCCCCCACGGTGCCCCTTCTACTTCAGAGAAACGGGCCATTTTTATTCGTGCGTCGCTGATCTCCCACCCTCGTGAGTCGCTGCTTCTCCCTCGACATCCCATCTCTTACACCCCCTTGGATACGTCACCACCATTGAAAAAGTTGCGACGCCATTTTTTGCCTCACGCACGGCCTACACGTCGCAGTATACATATCACGTTTTCAAAGTACCTTGGTACCCTTGACATTACCAGTTTTGTTTCATTAATGACAACAGCCATCATATCCTATCAGCCTAAGCCTATCGAGCAGAAACGACGGACCCAAGGAGACGAGAAACGTAAATCAACCCCTCGCGTTATGCCATCAGCAATCGATGTTCCATCCCGGCGAGAAATATATTTCTCGCAAAATACGAAGTCGCGTTTTTTTTTGGCCAAGGGACTTTGCGTTGACAAGCCCGGGTAATTTATTCAATGAGGACCTCATTAAAATGTCTCCCAGGTGGGTTCTGCCTTTTATTCGTTTGTTTTTATACTTGTCTCACAGAAACCATACGCTTGTGATTTTCAGCAGATTATTTTTTCTCGTACTTCTGGATGCAATTTTGGCACCTCGTTACAATTGTCCCGATTTGATTTCTTCCAAGAGAAGTCACAAGTCTTTGATTCGTTAAAAAATAATAATAAAAAAAAAAAAAAAAAAAAAAAGAAAAAGAAATAGAAATCTCGTCTTGTTTTGTTTGTTATTGTTGATTAAAAGTACGATATTTCTAAATTGCGTGTCCTCGATGAAAGGAAGCCTGAAATTAAGACGAAGTCGAATGGTCCAATTAAGGATGATATAGAAGAAGCGTTCGTTGGATCCGTATGAATTTAATGATAAAAAGCATGTTTGTATCGCAGGATAAGGACGAGTGGAGTTGTCGTTTCGCGGCGACTCATTATGCGCCAGCATGTTACTCTCGACACTTTTATTTGGTCGACGGTTCCGCGGTGTCGTTGAATGCGCCTCGCCTAGAGCCAGAGGAGGACGAAAAGATGAGGGCAAAGGAATTCGCGTTGCCGCAGGAGCAAAGATGGGGTACAAGAGCGAGAGTTGGTTAAATAAGGAATAGAAATAAATAGGAAGGGAAGAAAAGAGCTCGTTAGGGGGTCTGCGCACAACTTTCTGAGTACCCAACTTCTATACCAAAGCCCTCCTTCTTTCTCCACTTCAATCCCTCGTCTGACTTTGCATTCCCATTCTTAACAATATTTTTTTCACGTTAATATTTATTCTATCCTTTTGGGGCAAAAAAAGTGTACCACAGCAGACGGATCTCAAACCAATTCCGGCTGAAGAGACCTGTAAATTGGATTTCGAAAACGTACTATTTTTTAAGATATCTGAAAAGTGGGCGGTGAGAGAGAAAGAGAGAGAGAGAGAGAGAGAGGGTGTATATAAAAATCGCAACGTGAATATAAATTAACAATTTGCGAGGCCTCTTTTCAAGTTCAAAGGAGGGACTTTAACCCATTATTAAAGTCCTCTAATTGCTTTTTCATTCACTTCACCGCAGAATCCGAGGGACATTTTTCTTAGCACGATAATTGACCTGGCGGCAAGAATAAGGACAAAAAAAAAGGGTTAGGAGACTTGTTATGGGGTGAGCTCTTTCCGGAACTTCACCGCGGAGGATTAAGCGGGGTTTTCTGCCTGGTTACAGCGAAACACTCGGTTATATTCTGCCGAGGGTTACGTCACAGCCAAGGAGCCAGTTACGAGCAATTGCGCGGCCTTCTGCATCATTGCGTCTCTTTCTCAAGCTGAGGATGATACCAGCTCTCCTTATCGCCCTACCGCCCAATTGCTCAAAATGACGCAATTAACCGAATCTACTCCATCTTATCAGTGCGCTTCTCTAACCGTGATATAAATCTCGACTTTATTGGAGCCAAGACAATGTGCTTTACAACCACTTTCTCCCTCTCTTTCTCTTTCTCTCGGGCTTCATTATTTATCCGTTCCGGAAATTTTTGCCCCGCTTAATTTTGCCGCTAAATACCCATGGAGTTTCCGCACTCGGCTTCAAAATGTTCAACCTAAGTGCGACGATTTGTTTCGATTAGTAAATTTGCGCTGAGAAAAAAACTTGAAACGTAAATTGTCCCGGTAGTAATTATATGATTCTTACTGTGATAATTAGTTATACTTTTGCAAGCTA
This sequence comes from Trissolcus brochymenae, assembly GCA_030523145.1. Taxonomy (NCBI): domain Eukaryota; kingdom Metazoa; phylum Arthropoda; class Insecta; order Hymenoptera; family Scelionidae; genus Trissolcus; species Trissolcus brochymenae. The sequence goes on from JAQQRF010000981.1 coordinate 24,073, forward strand.
CATTTGCCTAACGATGCAATTATCACTTTTTGGGAGATACATTGAACGCCCCTGATGGACTGCAACCGAATTTGCCTGTGCGTTTGCAACGAAATTTCAATTCAACGTTTTTCAACTTTTGCAATTTAAATTTTTCATTTCATTTTGTCGAACATTTTGACTTCCAATTTCTTAACCGCGACAATGGCAAGTTTCATCGGATGACCGGGTGCAAAACAAGCAACCGTTCCAGGCAGACGAATGGAATTCAATTACAGAAAATAAAAGTGAGAATACAAAAGGAAACAGGAGGGGGAAAAAAAAAGAAAGAAAGAAGAAGGTATTACTCGATAAAACACGAAAGACGATGTACGCTCTAATAAGGATAATCGGCAGACTCGTTTAATCAAGGGGTATTGGACCACTGGAATAGCGCTCAAGGTTCAGGATCTGTCCCTCCAAGTTGGATTCTAATTCTATCCTGCCAATTAATGAGATGCCAAATGAGAAATCGGCTTATTGGCAACGAAATTGACTCGACACCAGCTTTTCTGTTTCAGGTTTACCGCGAAGTCCGGACGTTTTCTTTGGAGCGACACGTTGTGAGGTTTCGTCTCCTTCATTTTTTTGTACCTCGTGAAATTTAAACTGCAAAGGGAGCGCTGGCGCGCAAATCACGTCGACGACAAAGTCATCGGGAAAGACGTTCGACGAAAACGACGGCGCTTGTGATGTGCAGCGAGCCGCGAACGAGGTGCAATCTGCTGGAATTCCGATGATTGGTCAAGCCGCCCAGCCGGAAGATCGGCCGAAAAGTCTTTTCGACCGAGGACGAAAATGAAACAACGAACCGAGTCGATGACTCGGCGAACGGGGCGGCGTAAAATATGCATGCAGTTTCTTGTCGTCGTTCAAGTTTCTAGTCGATGGAAGTGGGGGTCGAACAAATCTGTTTCCAAATCGAGAAATTATAAATTCATCAATATGCAGAGGCGGAAGGGCAAACCGATTACTCCATCTGGCTTCGAAGAAAACGAGCCGCGAGAGAGCGACCGTTTTATTAATTCGGCGACTGCAGACAATGATCGGGCCGGTTAATCGTTATGGAAAGCAAAACAATGAGCTCGGCGCGAAATTCCAATAAATATGTATGCGAGCGCGATTTATTCCGGATCGTTGATGCGCAACACAAATTATTATTTGCAGCGTTTCGGGTTTTATAGTAACGCGGTCATGTTTTAAACAATTTCGTTCGAATAAATTGTCGTTTAAATTGTCGAGTAATTGGTCCGAAAGATGGGTTGCAACGAATCGCCCGATTTTTTGTCGTCACGTTTCATTTAAAGATGTAATTACATGTTTATATAATGTATGCTGCGAAATTTTAGTTACAGTGTGAAATTTTTGTTTAGGATTGAGCAATTTATTTGTTTGAGATAAAATTTTGTTATTGTAAAATTATATTGTTAATAAATAAAGAAAATTGAGTTTCTGACAGATGAAAATGCTGGTGAAACTAAAAATTGACAATCCACGCTAACAAACAAAATATATTCGAGAGTAGAAATGTGTTTATTTTTCTGGCAAAAACTTTTGTCCGACATAAGCGGCAACCAATCAAATTCAAGACAGAACGAAAAAAAGACGTTCTAAACAAACACGCAAACGAACCAAATTGTCTCTTTCGTAACGAAATTTTCTGATTCGGGGCATGCATTGTTGACACATAAAATTGAGCAAAAAGTCTGCATCATTGAAACAAAAATGCCTCTCTTACTTCAATTCTTTTCAACTATTTTAGTGAGCGAACACTTGTTTTTCATTTGTTTTAAATTTATGATTTTTCCTACATATCTCGGATGAAATTTATTTCTCGAGCTTTTTTTCTTCCATCGCCTCCGTCCGAGTGTTTATCTGAAAATGAAAATTTCACTGCGAACGTTGATTTTTCTACCCGACGCGTCACGAAGCGTAACGTTGTATTTACATAAAAGACACCGCCTTCATCATTGCCCCTTCGGAGACGTCGGAATTTTTAAATCAAATTCTTCTGTGGACGAACGCAAAGCGAAGGCGAAAGGTGAATTCTATCAATCATTCCTAAAAGTATAACGAGCTTCTGGACCAGCTTCTTCATCCCGGCAGATGACAGCCCTGTCAAAATCACCGTCGACAGTTGTACTAAGAAAATTAAATAAAAAAATAAATGGTGTTCACTCCGCTTTTGTTCGTTTGTTCCTTTTTTTAAAATTGGTTTTTCATCTGAATGCATGAACCCAGCATCGTATCATTGTTTTGGACAACAAAAAGGAAAAATTGCATCCACAGATCCAGCTCACGTGTCCGTTTTCAAAAATTCAAATAAAATTGAACGTCAGCAGCAGAGAAGCCCATCTGGAGATTTAAGCGTTCCAATTTTGTTGAGTAGGAAATAGGATTTTCGGGCTTCAATCAACTTAAGAGTTCTACGTTTTTAAATTCGAATAGAATTGCAACTACAAAACACGCTGCCTTGCAAACGGGACACATTTTAAACGAACAATCTCACTCGAGCTCTGCTTCTTATTTCGAACAAAAATATTTACTATGTTGAAAATTTGATTCCTCTCTCCCGTGTAGTATAATTATGTTAAGTATATATAGACGATCGGGGAGAGGCTGAAGGAGGGGAAGAAAGGCGGAGTTGAGTTATCGAGAATTGCGAATTCGAGAGAACTGATAGAAATGGAGGCTAAGGTGTAGGAAAGATGGGGGTCCCATCAGACGCGAGGGGGTTGCGTCCTGTAATAGAAGGGAACAACGAGAACATAAATCTCCGAAGCTTTCTTATCAGGTTGGCTCCACCGGGAAATGGCGCAGTCGGTTCTTCGATTCTTTTCCAAATGAAGAAGTTGATCCTGACTTCGATACGTGTGTACGTTACGAGAAAAAAAATCATTATCTTCGTCTCTTCCACTTATTATTTTTCTTTTACCCCACTTCCAATTATACATTTATTTGGCTCGGGGTAAAAAATTTGTCCCGCGTTGGATTTTTCTCAAGTTTTCGCTGGTGGCCAAAATATTGTCGCCGGGGATGTAACGAGTGCGTGAAGAACGAACGCCACGTACTCTGTGTCGAGGTCGTTTGGTTGTTATCTCGCACTTGGAAGGCTATCGAGCAGGAGTAAAATTTTCTCCAGTTAGGAGAGATAAAGTAGCTTTTACAACATCAGAGAGAGAGAGAGAGAGAGAGAGGAGCAGATAAAGTGGCGAAAATTAAAGGAGGCGAGCCAGGTCGCTCGACCTCGCGAGTATTATCTTGTCAGCGCGGATAACGACACCTTGATGGCGTTCTATAACCCTCATCAATTATAAATCCCGAGCCCATCTTGGCGCCCTCTTTCGTGCTATCACAATCACGAAAATCGCCGATCTCACCGACTTTCAATCGTAACTCAAGTTGTCTCATTATAGCCATTAACGTCAATCCACGTTCGCGCACATACTCGAAACATAATTACAAGTTCAAGCAGTTGTATCAAACGACAAAAAATATTGACAAATTTATAAGAATGACAAATTTATAATTGTATATACTTTTTTTTCAAAAAAAAAAAGAAGCCAATTAGAAAAGTTTGTGTCGCGGTTCGAGTGGCTCTGCAGCCAATCGGGTTTTCAGTTTCGATACGGGAATAATAACAAATAAAGTTTTTATCCAACTTGGACTAATATTTGTCTATGAACCCGGCGCAGGATAATTGCTCAAGTCAAGCCGTTTGTCGTTTTTATCCTGATTAGCGTAGATTGAAAAGTTGCGTTTTATGTGAGCTTTGGCATCGCTTGCTCTTTCATCGATTGCTTACTCCGACTGTTGTGGTCTCTCTGTCCACAAAAATACAAAAGATGTATTTTTTTTTTAACTGTCACAAAAGGTATCCGCCGTCGCGAGTCCGGATTAATTTTTTCTCCGTCCGAATATACGTATCTCATTATTTTAATTTTCGTCATTCGCAATATCGTCAAGTTGTAATTTCAATTTTTAAAATCAGTCATTTTCCAATAACTAGTGCATTATTTTCAGTTCGAACGAGATGCATGTAGGATGTAAATTTTGATACGGAATTAATGCGTTTATGTTAATTCCAGTTTAGTTACGGTGTGTGTAACCCTTTATGGGCCCCGCAAGACATGTAATTATAATGTAAGAGTGTGTAACGAGTTGCATTCTGCAGGGGTTTAATGTTTTATTAAAAGTACATTATGTTCTTGGTTAGAGTTTATGCAAACGTCGGTAGTGATTATCGAATGTTATGTTTCATTAATGGATTTAATCATATCAAATTGTGATAATTTCAACAAAATTACAATAATCAACAAGAAAAAAGGACAACAAAATTGGTAATTGCATTTGATTGAGGGAAAAAAAAAAAAAACGAATTGAAAGTCGGATTTGCAAAAAAACGGTTGAAAATGAAATCTTTCAGTAAGAATGAAAAAAAGTTTAAAATTTGCAGATTTGAATCCTCGCAGATCTGACTGCGCGACCCTCGTGGCTGCGTTCAGTTGAAAAAAAAGTTACCCTCCGGAAAAAGAATTCTACCCCATCGATGTGCCAGGATCAGGGGGCAAACTACGTTATCGACTTGAAGAAATTGGGGTTATATTTTTTGCCACTAGATAGAGATGTTGTCTAGTCGATACGTTGATAACAAACAACAAATTAAGATCATTAATTTTTGCAAAGATTTTGCATAATCAGATTGTTTGCAACGTTTGCAAGTTCACGTATTCAGAAAAGCAAAGTTAATCGACATAATAACGTTAATTTGTTTATTTTTTTTTTTTCCATAATTTTTCAATCAAGTTCGATCCAAAAAATATAATTCACATGTTCAATCGATGGTTATTTTTTCTCATTAAATTTATAATTGCACGGTGTTTGTGTGATTATTATCCAGTGTAAATTAAAATTGAATATGAGTTTAAAAGCATCATTTTGTGTTCGCTCAAATGAAATTACACTCGTGTTGGTAACGTTGTTATACTTGTTGATTTGGCAGGATAATTTATGTAGCTCATAAACCGATCGAAAAGCGAGATTCCTCGTTCTCTAATGCACTTTTGATCGATAATGTACGGATCGTGCGTTATCTCGTTCGTCAATCGTTCAGCAAAATATGATACCCATATGCTAATAACTTACGCATGGCTTGTCATAAAAAAAAGGAAAAAAGAACAGGCCTGGGTCTCGGGCTCGGTTAACCACATCGTGTTGCTCATCGTATTATCTTCACAATGCCGAATAATGAGACACCGCTCGGCGTACGCATATACCTGGTATTTATAGGCGCAGGAGTTATTACAACTCATCGATTTTTCTCTCTCTCTCTCTCTCTCTCTCTCTCTCACACACACAATATCATAAATCTCTTTCCTTCTAACTGATTTTTGATTTTGAAACAAACAAAAAATGCAGTTTAAACTTTTCCTTTCAGTCTGATAACAAAATGAACACACCTTTGACATAAATAGAACATATCCATACATGTGGCAGATAATTCTTTGAAACAGCTCTGTATCAGGGTGAAAATTGCAGATCTACGAAGTGAGATATCGTAAATTGTGGATACGGGATCTGGGCAGCGCACTTATGAAAACGTCCGATCGGATCAGTCGATGGCTCGTTTAACAGAATTTTTAAGTCCAAAAGTAAACCGCGGATAAATACTACCGGCGGCTCTTAAAAAAAAACTCGACCTGCTCGAGGCTGTTTGATCAAAATGTTTGACTTGGCAATCAAAAAAAAAAAAAAAAAAAAAAAAAAAAAAAAAAAAAAAAAAAAAAAAAAAAAAAAAAAAAAAAAAAAAAAAAATATGAATTGCAATCACGAAAATCGTCAAACAATCAGCGGACATAAATCGTATTTCAATTTGAAAAAAAAAAAAAAAAATAGTGAGATCTTATCTTATCGAATTAGGCGACATTTTTGTCCAACATTTTGCCTTTCGTGAAAGATATATATTTCTGAGGAGCGACGGGCACTGAGAAATAGTGATACATTATAATAGGACAGGATCGGTGTCGCGATAAGGGCAAGTTGGGTCGCATGAAATTGGCATCCGAGTGGGTCTATCTCGCAGCGAGCGATAATACGTATGGATTTGGCGTCTCAGAGGTCTGTCTTGTGAAAGGTCCTGCGGATCGGTTTTCCACTTGCTCCGCGCGATCGTGGTTTCCGTGTGAGAAATAAATCTTGGCGGTCGAGTTCTACATCACTGCTTGGCAAGCAATTTGGGCCCCGTCGATAACTCATACGTGCATCGATAGCAAGCCGAGCATACATGCGTAATATATTACAGATGTGATTGTGACTTTGTACATACACTTTTTTACATGTTTTATATAAACGTTCACATACATGAGAAATAAATCGATCTTGAAATCAAATTAAGTTGATGAATATCTGTAAATTTTTCATTTTGTTTATTGATCACTATATTTCAGTCGTTGAATTTTAATGTCCACTTTTTCTTTTTGCTCTCTGCAGAGTTGTGAAATGTCGAGCATGATCAATTTGTGAAAGATATATATATATAAAAAGGGAAAATCGGCAAACTTTCAATTATTTCGCAAGAAAGATTAAGCCGCAGCGAACAAGTTTAATCGTAAAGAAGGATCCAGTTGACAAGAAATCCGTATTTGAGAGCCGCACGAATATGTACTCTCACGTTGACGTCGAGATTTGCGTGCAACACAAACGTGAGAGCGGGAGCACTTATCCTTGTTCGTACGTAGGTTAACCGTGCGTCTTTGCATATAATTAGGAACGTATTGAACCGACCCCGTCGGACTTCTTTTGAATTTGAGAGACGGTAAGACGCATACGGAAGGACAGGCAAAATGTCAGCGCCGAAAGAGGTCGAGCGCTTTTCTCCCTGAAGGGTTCAGCTCCTTTTGCTCAGCCTGCACAGGTACATGCGTGTCATTGGTGTGCTTTAACGAGGCCGTATGCATATTATGTCACAAAAGGGCCAGATGCGCGCTTTATTTACGACGAATTTACGACATCGAAGATGGTCTAACAGGAAGCAGGAAGTTTAGGCAAAGGGGTTAGACTCTTCTCATTCACTTTTTAGGCATATCAATTACATCGCATTTCATTTGACGCAACTGCCGCTTATTCTCGGAACTTAACTAAATTATCTTACGTAAACGATAATGAACAATTAGAATGCAAAAAATGTAGACAACTTGAAAAGTTGAAATCAGTTTTAAACGTTCATTGAAAAGTAAATCGGTTTTGTTTTAAAAGTTTTCGTTTTTTTTTTTTTTTTTTTTTCAATTTTTTTATTTCAGAGTGAAATGTCAGACTGAAAATAGTAACAATCCGTCAAACCGCGAGGTAACAAAAAATTGGCTCCATAATTGTTAAACAAGATGCTGTCGTAGGGCGAATATCGTGTGCAGGTATAGATTTGCATTGTACCTTTGGGCTCACCTTGACAGGGTTCGATGATAAATTGTTGCATATTGAAAATTGCGATGCTAACGAGAGGGTTGAAAATTTAAATATCCCTGCTTGTGACTTTTTATTCTCACGCGATACTCTTTATTTTTTTCCTGTCCCTTGCATTTGACACCACGTCTCTCGGCGCTCTTTCTCATCTGACGTCGATTTCCTTCGCTTACCTGGGGCCAAGATCGTACAATGACGAATGTAAATTTGATTTATCGAGCGATCGAACAATTCGCTCACACGGATATGCGTACGTTTGCAAATGCGGTTTCGCAATACACATTCCAGTGACAATTTTACTGCGCCCAACATTCTTAGTATAAAACAAAAATATATGCAACGTGTATATTTTATATATGGAAGAACATATATGACTCCATATGTGTAAACATATAATGAATGAAATGTACACAAAATAAAATACGAACATTTTTGTCTGGACTGTAATATTCGTTATTTTCGGTTCGAATTCGCCAAGGCTATTTTTCTTGAGTTATGTTCTCTCGCATACAATTTGCAGACGGCGGTGAATTATGTTGGCAAATTTTTCGTTCGATTCTCGGTCGGGAATTATGGAAACGGGAGAGAGAGAGTGGTTGAAATTTGTTTTCTTGCACGCAACTCTCGGCACAGGAGTGGCGCGGGAGCTTTTGACTCTCGCGTTCTTAAATACCTATAAACAATTCGTTGTTGAAAACTAGGCACGGTATACAAGGGAAGAGGTGCGTGACGCATGATGGCTGCCGTGAGGCCACTACCCCACAGCACAAAAATAATGAGCTTCCTTTTGCCCCACTTCGGCCGTTTAGAAGCGGTCGTCACCCCACGCGAAACGATTTGCATATGATCAGCCGGCTGCATGCTTCGTTTTGTTATGTTTTTTTTTTTTCATTCTTTATTCAAAAGACACGCGCTGAATCAGACCATTTTTTCCTCCGTCCCGTTTTGTTCGTTGTACTTTGCATATTCAATTGTTTGTTAGTTTGCCGTTTGTTGCTACTCGGATGATGCTGAACTTATTCAAACGCGCAAAAAATAAACTTTCTGCAGCCAAAAAATTGTCCTTTCCAAACAGTGGCCTTTGTGAAAAAAAGAAAAAATTTTGTTACACAAAATAATACAAAGACAAATTAGACACTAAACATGTAAAAGTAATAAACGATTAAATGATATTTCATAAGCGCAAGTGATTTTTTAATACATTTTTTTTTTCTCGCGCGTATACCTATTTCAGCTATCTAGACTAGTCTCATTATTTTGCATTTTTATTGCCACACTGCCATGATTTTATATGCCCCGGAAAATAAAAATCGTAAAACTATTTTATGCGTGATGATGGAAATTCAAAAACCCATAACTTAATTTTAATTCATACTCAACGTGTCGCTCGAATCGTAAAACTGTTTTACTTTCCGAATTTCATATTTGTAAGACACCCTGTTTGATAGTCGTTAGTGGTTTTTTTTTTTTCTCAGTTTATTACAAATTGTATAGCTATGAATATTGAGCACGATTATATATCTCAGGATAGAAGTTTTGTTTTGTATCACAAACAAATGATAAAAAAGGAATCTTGAAAGAAGCATTACAGACAAACAAGAACAACATTGATTAGCAAAATAAGGGCGAAACTTGATTTTTGAAACAAGTTGACAATTTACATCTTTGCAAACTCCAAAAAACGTTGCACTGATCACATTTGTTAATATTTTTTGCACAATCACTGTTCTGAAATATGAGTTGCAAAAAAGAAACTTGCGAGATGTACAAGAGTTATTGGAGAGCTTTGGTCTATGGTGGCGTAGTCCGGTAGCCATGTTGGCGCTTGCGTATTCTCACACGTCGAGTATCTTCGACGAATCCCAATATTGGGAATGATGCGAAATAAAAAACGACGATAGTGTGTTGCAATATTTTATTAAATCAGAAAATTCAGGATAAAAAATAAATTTGGCTGTTTCTTGAAAAAAAAAAAAAAAAAAAAAAAAAACCAATCATTAAATTTTGATCAAAACCAACATTTCACAATCTATAACAAATTGTTCAACCTTAGCAAACAACATAGTTTTTTGTCAGTGAAAATCAAAATTTGGGTCAACAAAAAGTTAATTAAACAACAACAAAATGCAATGTTCAAACTATCAATTTGATTTCAAGTTGATGAGGCAAAAAAAAAAAATTGATCGAGCTTGAAACAGCTGACGCGAGTTTCGGGATAATTTATGGTCTAATTTTGTTGTACCATCATATAACGAGGGCGTAATTCGCGACGCGCGTAAAAGTTGCCACTTCATCTCCGTGTGTGACACAATCATTTTCTAGTCTTTGTTTCGTACGTCACGTTTGTCGTTGCTGTACGAGAGGAAGACGCGCATGCACGCGTGTCGAAGATGGGATACGTCGCTGCTGTTCCGAATGTGTGTACGTACACACAGATGAAGGCACGCCGACGCGGGCGTCGCGACGTTCGACTGTACAGTTTCCGTCGGTGCTTCTTTGAGGTGGCAAGGTTCAGTTCCTCCTTCAGCTCCGTCCAGGAACGTCAAGTCAACGTCAAGCTTCAATCCAACATTCAACTTTCTTACTCAACAAAAAATAATTTTGTTCGTCCATTTTTCAAACCAATCTGAACAAAAAAAAAAAAAAAAAACAACAATTTCCATTCAAATTCACGCAAATGAAACGAAACCAGAAAACAAACGACAATTTTTCAAATTTTCAAAGTTTTTTTTTGCAAAATGTGTAAAGTGTCAAGAAAAACTGAACTGTCAGAGGCGAGACTCGAAGCTGTCAACCAACCGTCAAGATGTAAGTTGAACTTTTGCATGTCACGAAACTTTTGTTTTGTCCTTTCACGAGAATTTATACTCTGAGAGAGAAAATGGATTTTGAGCACTGAGTTATTGTTGTGGGGCTTTGATTGAGAATCTTCGATGATTCGAGACACCACGCTGGACAGTCTCGTCTGATCGAGATTTCGTGCGAAACTGCCAGGACGTTTCCGGTGACAGGAATCCGCGAGCCGCATTAGCAGGGGAGTGGGGTGAAGACACCGGTTGCACTCATCAACCCTTCTAAGTCCCCTTGCCTCACCTCCTTCCCCCCTTCACCTTTATGGCGTTCTGCATGTATAATTATTACAGGCGCGGGGAACCAACCGCACTATAAGCTACTCCGAACGTTCCAAACACGCCTCGCGTTATGATTCAACTGTTATTTTTATTCCTTTTTGGTCTGCGAGATGTTGCAGATCCAATTTTAATTATTTCATCGTTTCAATTTTCAATTAAACGATGTTTATACACAACTGGTTTATAAACATCGTATCAATCTAAATATATACTTTTATAGTAACAAATAATCAACAACGAAGTTTGAATTATTACAACAACGATTACAAAATATTATTTTCAAAATATTCAGTTTCAAAATTGTTTACCAAATTCAATCATCTTTTTATTTTCATCACAGCACACAGATTTATCATTCGCATATTCGCCATCCCATATATCTCGGCATATGAGTGTTCAGGAGTAAGATAAAAAATGAAGTAGAAAGATGTGTTTAGAATTTTCAGTCTTCCCGAGGTACGTGATAAACTGCCACACCTAAACTGTTTGTCTCGCCGCCGACTCTTCTTTATTTTGTCTTCTTTTTTTTTTTTTTTCCTCTCAACGAGATTCGTGTAATTACCAGTCGACGCTGGAAAAATCTTGCAGTTGCAACAAGTACCTCGTTGGCGCAAACACTGATAAACTCTTGGTAATGAATGGAGCTCTTCCTGAAGCTTAGCGGGGGTCTCCTCGGGTCTCCGTCAAAGTAAGGAAACCAAAAGTGGAATTAAGATGAAATATAGCTTAGCATCGTTCGGGCTTGCGTCCTTACCCTTCTGCCTGATAGCGAACCTTCGGAACCCCTTTTTGTTGGCGAGGAGCAGGCGGGATCCCGGGCATAGGGCGACCGGTTGTCGCAGCCTGTACATTCTTTGTATCGCGCAACGTGGAATAATGAATTATATTTTTCTCTTCCACTGAAGCATAGATTATCATATTTTTTACTATCTCGAAAAAAAAAAAAAAAAAAAAAAAAAGCTAGGCGACCAAACCCCTGGCACTGTTTTTCCTCTTTTTATAGACCGAAAGGGGTGTCCCAAGCGGATATAAATATTCGCTACCTGCGATAGAGTCTTTACATATGCACGCATGTTAAATAACACCCAACGGCGAAACAAAACCGCGCCATATGTGCGCCGCATCTTTTATCTCCTGATAATTGGCCCGTGCGGGCTTTATTTACCGTCGGCTCCGAGGTTTGTCGTTGAAAACGAAATCCGAGAGTTAAAAAACCCGGTGTGACGTCGTTGACCGATTTGAAAGTCGGACAAACTTTGCTCGCGTCGATTTTCGTACGAGGATTCGCGGCTCGGTTCACACATGGCGTGCTCTCTCTCTCTCTCTCTCAACCCCTTGCCTTCGGTTTCCGTCTGTTCCGTGCTTCAGATCTTATCCCTGAGATTATACGTCTGTCTGCCGACTTGACCCTTATTCTTGTTTTCTAATTTCACGCGAAGTTTGAACAAAATTTACATCAAAATTGCGATTTTTATTTTTTCCAACACAATTCAAAAGACAGCAACCATGTTCATTTTATGATGATTAGTCACAAAAATAAATGATGAAGATTTCATTGAAAAAAAAAAAAAAAAAAAAAAAAAAAAAAACATGTGAAGAAAGTTTTTAAAGAATAGGTTACAACGTTGGTTTGTTCAGTTTTATTTTTTTTTTAATGGTTTTACTGCAAGTCAAAGATTCATGGACTTGAATCGAAAGGTGTTATTCGCGTTGGGAGAGAGGGAGAGATGCAAAGGAAAGAGAAAAAAAAAATCACCGATGAGCCAGCCAAGTGATTAATGAATTTTACCGAGCGCACGCGCGGGCATTCGCGCTCAGTCAGCTGGCTGGCCATCCTATCGTTATTAAGCAACAAGTTGCTACTTCTCTTTCTCCCTTAGTGTGAAATCTCGTGTGGCTTGTTTGCTAAAATGTATAAACACCGTCGTAATGAATCTTTCTTCCTAGGTTTTTCTTTTCAATCTTATCAAAGCTGCTTGACAGATTTCTAAGACAGAGTCTCTGACCTTCTGAACTTGCAAACTCTTTTTTTTATCCAATTGCAAAATTTGAAAAAAAAAAAATTTAAACGGTTTTGCATCTGCTATTGAAACGAAAAAAAACTTAGTTTTGATTCGCAAATTTTTGCATCCGAATAAGTGACTGATTTATGAAGGCACGCATAACCCTTTGGGTTCAACAAAAGGTCATGGATTTGGGCATCGAGTGTAATCGTATGCATTTTACGGGTTTCGTGATCGCAATGGGAACACAGCGCCGAGATCGGGCACACTGCCCTGCTTACGCACCGTGACGCGTGTAACTTGGTAATAAATTTTGATTACACACGTTTTTGTCAGCCTCTCTGTGTGCGTGCGCGCTGACGTACGCGAGGTTAAAAACTTTGTATGGGATGGTTATTTTTCAAGCGCGACAATGGGGCCGCGCACTACAAAACGGCCCGCTACCTGGATTCTGAAGTGGCGTAAATATTTAATTTACGTCGAGTGCCTTCACTTTAAACACAATGGACCCGCGACAGATTCACGTTTTTCACAACCAAGCTAATGATATTTATTTCGCTCTTCATATTATTTTCGGATCATCCGCGCGAGTGTTTGCGCACCTCTCCTAATGGCCGGGCTAATGATGGGGGAACAAATGCCACACAATGTTTTTGCAAAAGCCGTTTATATTCAAGGACCCCGGAAATCGAGCAACAAAGTCGCAACAGTTTTGAAAATCAGTTCGACAAGTTTTTTTTTTTTTTTTTTTTCATACTTTCATGCCTGGCAAAAGTTGGTCGTGCACAAGTTTCGAGGTCGGTGTGCAAAGTCTTTCCTGCGAAAATTCCTACCAAGTTTCCAGGATGATATCGTTTTCGAAACTTTTTGTCCTGCGTCACTGTCAACGTTTGTCGCTTTGATCTTTATTTATCGCGTTGTTTTTTGTTGTTTTTTTTTTGTTTTTTTTCACTAATATTTCACGTCCCTTGAGTGTAAAAGTTTCATATCACAGCACGTATATATATGAACTAACAAAAAAATCTGTGTTACGTGTACGGCTGCGTTTATACAATTTTTCCTCGAATTATTAACATTATTTAAATAATGTCGCAAAAGATGGTCTCGAAGATGCGCAACTAGCATATATAAGACGAAAGGGAGAACGAAAAATCTACTACAGCAGAATTGAATTCGTATTTATAATATCGACGTGCCCACACACACACACACACAGGCACGCGCGAGCGCGTATGTGTTACACGCGTTGTTCAATTTCACGACGTCTCGCTTCAATTCAGTCAACGGATTTTCCACCATTATCAAACCGTTTTTTCTCTCCTTCGGCTGTGCTCTCCTCGAACGCTCCTCTCTTCTCCTCTGTGCCCCCTCCGCTCTCTCTCTCTCTCTCTCCTTTTCTTTGCGAGACTCGCGCGTCACTTTGTGCGCGAAGACAAATTGGAAATATCTCCTTGCAAAATACAGCCGTCCTCTTCGGCTTACTTGAATATATGGGCGACACTGGTACATCCGGTCGTGTGCGCCGCTCGTCATTAAATATCCGCTGCTGGCACAAAAATTACCATTCGCAGATCTGCACTCGTATTCAAATTTTGATAATAGATTTGACGATGACGTTGCGCTCTTTTTCCTTTTGCCGCTCCCTTTTTTATATATATATATATATTTTTTTTTCAAATTATTCGCCGAGTAACTCGCCTCGCAAACAAGATTTTCATGACATACATTAACAAGTAGATTTACTTTTTTTTTTTTTCGTCAAGATATTAGAGCAAAATCTTCAATCAATTAATTGGGACCGACAGAGTTTGTGGGCTCGGTGTATGTGTGCTTTTTTTTTTTTCTTTTATTGGTCTCATCATTATGACACTTATGAAAGGTTTTGTTTAATGCGATATTAATGGGCCAGTCGTACAGATATCATCAATAATAGAGATCAATATAACGCCGCATTAGAGGTTTTTTGTGGGGGTCTTGAAAAATGCCTCTCGGAGCCCCTGAAAAGATTTTTTTTCACACGCATGACAGCAGGTAGATGAGGAGTCACGGTTTAAGTTGTGTGCAAATGGTTCTGAAGCTGCATTTCAAACTTGGAACTTGAATTGAGGTCAAGTATACCGATGTAAATATCTACAGACATACATGACACATGTGACACCATGTATGACACACTTTTAGGACAATTAAAAATTAATAGGTTTGAAAATCAACAGATACGTTTAACATAACATTTGTTCAATTATTAAATTTTTTGTTTGAAGTTTCATTTGCGTTGCAAATTATGTTCCAATAGCAATTTGAGAAACAATAAGAGGAAGTGGGGGGGTTACAATAAAATCATCAAGAGACGGTGGTAAGAAGTTGTACAAGCGCAGCCACATCCGCTTCCGGTGTCGATCGTGGATTAAAATCGCAGGTAGTGCTGGATTTCAGGTAGAGTCCCTCGGGCAGCCCTTGAAAAATGACGGTGTAAGGGTTGGGCAGACACAATGCCGGCAGATTCGCAGTGGAAAAAAATAGGATGAGAAAGGCAGCCAGAACGACATGCCTAACTGTCGTCACAATGACACCAAATAGGCGGTTGATTGCACAATACTTGGATGTTTATCGACCCATCATCGTCCCGTGTCTCTTTCGACGAGAGGTGCATCGCACACGCAAAGCCACATGTATCGCTGCTGTCGATGGATTTAGACGATGCTTCGAGTCAACAGTCGAATGTTACACCCAATTTGACATCCTCAATGTGAACCGATACGATTTGCAATTCCGAAAGTGTGATTTTGAGTATTTTATTCGTCGCGAGATTTCATGCGTTATTAGGACGTGCCCGATCCCGAGCTTCGATTGATTTATTTGCTCATCTTTTTCTCGGCTTTGATCATTCTCAATCTTTCGTCACACATTTTTGCAAAATTAATTTCAACAATTAATTCAATTTTGATTTCAAAATTGAGTCCAAATTTTGTAAAATAATCATTATTTTATATAAAAAAAAAAAAAAAAAAAAAAAAAAAAACAGTTGGAATAATTTTGGAATAATAATTTGATTGTGTTTTACGTTATTCGCCATTGAGTACGTCTTTTGGGATCATTTTTGAGTGAAACGTGCGTAGAAACGGAGGGAAAATAAAAAAAATTAGGTGCAGGCTTTTAACTTGTAGTTACGAACAATATAGTCGGAGGGAAAAAACGAAACCGAAACTGCAATGTATATGAAACCTAAGCCTCTTGATGTCAGCGGCAATCAAGAGGAGGGTAAGCTGGCTTGTGCAAAACTGGCGAATATTGTTTTTGCATCCCACCGATTAATCTAACAATTTTTTGATTGCAAACTTCTAGCGACCACAATCTTCGTCCGAGCAGACTGGAACTTCGACAGAGATCGGCTCGCGTTTAAAGCGAATTCCACCATTTAGCCGTGAGAGAACGAGAGAGAGAAAAAAAAAATTTTTTTTTTCGACTTATCAAGAAGCTATGGTTGACAAACGTTGCCGATATTACATCGAGATATATACCCAGGAGATTTTGGGGGCTGGTCGAGGGTGGTATGAGTATGTGGAGCTTGAGAGGCGTTGCCAGGCAACCACTCTCGGTTCTTCGTAATGGCTGCTACACACGTCACACACATACCTCCCCTCCGCCCCCGTAACACTACCGCCACCTTCGTACTTACACTCACTCAATCCCTTTTCGTATAATACATATCTTGCTTGCTCCCTGCGTCCTCGCTTTTCAAATACATTCGGACATTTTTCCCAAATTGAAAATTTCCATATCTTATTTCGACCCCATCCCTTTTGAACGGCAACGCTTTGAGGTCACTTCATGCTACGTACGGTTTTATCCAATTTTTGCGAAACTTTTTCAATCTCCTGTGGGGAAAAAATAAAAATAAATAAATGAAAATGAACCCAGTTTGATGTAACAATTTTGTTTCGGTTTTGTGTTCTGCACATTGGTGGAAAGAAAGAAAGAAAGAAAAAAAGAAAAAAGATTTTTGAAACTGGTTAACGAGGGTTCACTACAAAAATAAACACCGATCGAATGACGTTTGTTAAACGTAGAAGCACGTGTTTCTCACCGGCAGCTGCTCGGACACTTATGCAAATTGCCGCGAGCTGCCCGAGCTTTCGGAGCTGCGCTTAAACTTTTGCCAAATTTGCATCGCTCGAGTTTGCAGCGCTGTCCCTGTTCCGCCTGCCCCTCGCACTTTTCAGTCTGGATTATTCAACGCGGATGATTCGCTTAGTGATTGACAGTGTAAGAAGGAATAAAACATCTCTCCGTTCTTGTTTCTCTCTCCCCGTCTCCTAGACCTCACCTTTCTATCCGGATACCTGACTATATAGCTTCAAACAAATCGTGCATGATCTGCATATACAAGCTTCAGTTCTCCTTTAGCATCTCTACTCTTCCCAATTTATTTTCTTCGTACAATTTTTGCCTCTTTTCGAAATACTTCAACAAAATAGTTAGAAAAAAGAGGAGGACACAAAAAATAAAAGCTAGAGGAATGTTTGTACATTGTTCAGTCATTTTAAAATCAACAGTTTGAAAATTGTATAACCCGTCGAATAGTTTATTGGCAACTGTATAGTTGCGCGAGGGGAGGGGAGAAAAAGTCGTGGATCTGCATATGTCGAAAGGTATAATATTGTCATGCAAATGCGGCAAAGAGTGTCGTAGGGATGAAAGCGGTCGCGTTGGGTAGGTAGGTAGCTAGGTAGCTAGACGAATGGCATGCGTACACGCGTTCAAATATGAATGCCAGGTCGTGATTTACATACTCGCATGGACAGAGTGGTTGTTACACTTCACATTCTATCCATCTGATTATTCAGTCCAGGCGTCGCTCGATCGTGGTTTGGATCTGTACATATTTGCAAATAAGTTTAGCTGTTGGACACGAACTAAGCTAAAAAGGCAGCCCAGCACTAATCATACCCAATTTCGGATCTTTCGATCACAACCTCATTTGTCAATAAATTTCACAACCAACTGTTTTCACAAATTCAACAAGTACGTTGTTAAGGAAATGTTTAAAAAAAAAAAAATTGTGTTTCCTCCTCAAAAGTCGTGATTGGAATCAAGTTTAGGATTCTGAGATGAAGTTTTGGGTTTTGATGTACGTCATTGATTTAGTTTGGACTTTCGCAGAGATGTTTCCGACTGTTTTTCATTCGAGTGACAAGGGAAACAGATTTCGGATGGTTAGACCCGACGGGCCAATCAGATGTTGCATTCAGGTAAGGGTCTCGGGACAGCGACCCCGCGTGCATATGAAAGGGTTAGTTGGTCTTGGCACACCGATCACGTCGGATGCTTGTTTGTCCTCGTCAACATTCGGTACTGTTTGTGCCAGTTGGTTGATATCCGCAGTGCGAACAAGAAAGAAAAGGAAACAGGGACACGTGACAATTACGAAGAACGTCGAAGCCGATCGCGGGGGAGGGCGGGCGAACTGCAATAACATCCGATTTAGTCGTGCATCTGAGCAATTGCCGTCGGCGGCACGTAGCTGAGGTCGCGCCAACTTCTGACAGATACAAATCCGCCCCGGCGTTATTTGCACAATCCCGGTCGTAAGAAGCTGCGCGCCTTTTTTTTTTTTTGCTCTCGTTTCCCTGCACTCGACGAATCTCGATATGGAAAATCCGCGAGACGTATAAATGTAGCCGTCAGTCGCAGCCTGCCACCCCGACAATTCCATCCGGCTTAGGAGTGTGTGTTGCAACACTGCGGATGATTCCGCCCAAATGGAACGCGGAAGGCACACACAAGCCTGGCTATAACGCGCGTGCAATCCGACATATCCGCGCGCCGCTACCCGTGTCCTGGCACTTCCAATAAAGAATCTCGGCACGCCCGCGATTTTTCACTACATTTACCGGCAAACATCATTTTCTATTTTTTACACGGCCAGCCCCGTGCAAATTGGCCTCCCCCTACCTTCATCTTCGTCGATTCTGCTTGCAGAAAATCTGTTAATTTCAAAAAAATTTTGTGCAAAAAAAAAAAAAGAACATATTTAGTGAGTGATTTATTTTTAATTTGATGTGAAAATTTAGCAGGCAGATTAAAGTTGGAGGACAGTTTCGTTTTTGGAATTGGGGAGATAACCATTTGGGGCCGTGAGATATTGCAATTGGCAATTTTTCGTTCGAACGAGGAAGTTGTTGTTTCAGCTCGTGGGACACATCGGCCGTTGGTGCGAGGAACATAACCGCGGCACGTATTTATATTATTATTAAACATTGCCCGGCTCATGCATACGTTCGTATATTTGAAAGCATCTTGCAGCGTCATCCAGTTATGCCCCGATGCTATTCCGAGAGCTATCTCCGACACAGTGCGCTCTACTCAGCAGAGTCTAAGAGGGTTACTTTCCTTTCCACCCCTCGTTCCGTGAAATACAAGGTCCGGGGCGCGATGGAAGAAGCGCGATAAAGACAACCCGACGTTTATCCTCGTCTCCTTTCGCCTCTTTCTTTTCTTTCTTATATGCTGCGATGCAGTATTATATGAAATACTTATACCCTTTCTACTCCTAAGGATATTCAGCCACTCGGCTTATATTCGACTCGCATGCAAATCTCCGCCACACTTGATTTCTCGCGCTGACTGCCGTCTTTGCGTTCGCATGTATATAAGGGTTACGTTTAACGGCTCGAAATTTCCATTTATTTCTCTCTTCGTCCCTTTCATCCCTCCAATTTTGCTACTTTATAACTCGTACAATGTCGCGAATTTTGAAAGACCCACTTTTCAGAAACTGTTTTCAATTCATTTTGTTTTGTAACAAATAACTCAATTTTGAGAAATGATTTTGGAACATTCGCGGTCAAATGGTTCGTTCGCGTGGTGCGCAATTTGACTTTTGCGAAATATGTAACCATCTCCGGACTGCTGGTGGGAATAATATAAGCTAGGTATTTTATTTGACTCGGGCGAGGGAACGTGAATAAAAGGAGCGCGAAATAGGAGCCCGTGGGTAACCCATCTCTTACTTAACTTACTATTTCAGAGCGACGAACAAAAGATAAGCTCGAGTCGCGACGAGGAATAAGAAAAAGAGATGAGACGTATGAAACACTGGCGCGCAAATGGGCGATGGGCTAGCTGAAACCGCGAAGCCACTGTCTTATGGAAAATATGTTCGGCAAAATACACACGCCCGAGACTTTGTCACTTCCACCGTGCCAAAGTACATTTGCACATACACGAGCCGCGGCGCATATTTCAAACTATACGGCTCCGTCTTTTGTATGTATGAACTCGTTCAGATGCACAACGCTAAATGATGATCAATTTGCGGCGCCTTTTGACTCTTCGACGAGCGACAAAAATTGTCTGTCCAATTTATGGCGCATCACAATTTTTCTCATTCCAAATCATCATCGCAAAGTTGTTCCGAAAAAATTGTCAAAAATATCTATTTGCGATCAAAAAATTTGGTTTTTTATTTTTTATTTTTTATTTTTTTTTTTTTTTGGTTGTTTGCTGGGGTCGACGTTGCGAATTGCAAAAAATAGACGGACAGAAAGGAATAAGCTCACGAATATATGCGCGTCCTAGAAATCTCGCTTGGCAGATCCATTTGTTCGCCAATTTTATTTCCTGGTTTTTGCGATACAAACAAAGGTGCTTTTTTTTTTTTTTCTTCAGAAAAATTTTTGTCGGTACAAGAAAAAACGCGCATAGGAAAGCAAACCCGTGGTTGTAACGTATAATATAATTGCACGAGCATCTGTTCTGCAAAATAGGAGGTGATTTTGCATTCGAGCGAGCGGTATTATGACTTTCGGCGCGGAGTCAACGCAAATGTGTTTCGCCGTTGCTAGAGAAAGAAATACATTCGCGAGGAAAAATGTCTCGGAGTGTTCGGTATTGAAAAAGCATCCCCTCAGGTATATCGGCGTTATCGATTTTGAATTTTCCATGATTTCACCGTTTCCAGGGAGAGGATGCGAAGATACGGGGCTTGTATCTCACGTGCATGTGACGAGTTTCGTGTGTGCGAATCAAAAATTGCGTTACGATAAAGGCGCGGCTCCTATTTTTCGAAACCGCCGGAGAAAAATGATTCGCTGGAAGATGCACACAAAAATATAATAATACCATCGCTAGACGTCGGATCGCGACATTTATCATAAAACTCATTATTTTTCCGCGGAGGATTTTGAGCGATACTGCGACGGAAGAGGTCTTATCTTGAGAATACGCCACATGTTACGACGTCTCCAGGACGTACAAATAAACACATACGTTTCGAGATCCGAAAATGACTGATGACGCGCGATATTAGGCGAGCAAGCCAGACGCCATCTCAGACAAGGCTTTCCGAAAACGACGCTGTTGAGGGGAATGATACGCGGATGCCAAAATAAGTGCGGTGGAGAGGAAGCGATGCGGGGTTGGAAGGATGGCGGCTCTCTGCCACAGCTCACTCGTTTCGCTGAAGGATATGAGATAAGGATATACGTGTGCATCTTCTTTGCGATCCTTGATCCTTCGTCCCTCGAGAATTTTACAGTCCTTCAGTCGACATTTTGTTGATTCCTTTTATTCAAATATACGCCTGTCTTATACATCAGAAGAAATGTTTAACAGTAATTTTTTTTTAGTCATTCACATTACAAAGTTTAGTCATGCTCAATTACATTACCAAAGATTCAATTAATAAATTAAACAAAATTCTTCAGTACTGGGGATCGAACTCCATCCTCACGTTTCACGATTGGACACGATAATCCCCTGAACCAGCAGTTCTAGTATTTGAAAATTGTAAAATTGTTTACTTTGAAAACAATTATATAATTTTTACACGTTTATCAGATCTGATAAAAAAACGCAGCTTAATAAATTTTTATTAATCGATTTGTACAAAAAAAAAAAAAAAAAGAGAGGCGGAAGGAATCGAACTCCAATTTCCTAATTTATGGTCGGTCGCTTCACCCCCCGAGCCATTAGTTCAACTATTAGAAAAATTTTAAATTGTATAATTTTCGAACATTTTCTTACCTATTGTAATCGTTGTTTTAGCAAAATCGATCTACAGTTTGAATTGAATTTAGTAATCTTCTGTTTTTTATGTTTCTCGACTGATTTGGGAGGCTAAAAATGCAAAAATGATGGGGAAAGTTTTATATTTTCGGGTAAGGAGTCAATCAATCTGATTTGCTGAGGCAAGTATTGATGAGAGTTGTAGCAAAGAATGAAGATCGTAAGCGCGAAATTTATGGGAGCAACTGTATTCCAAAGGTGGCAGGCAACGTTATGCAAGATAGACCGTAAAAGATTACTGCGACATATAGTGCGCCTCTCAACCCTCCTCGCGCGGCTCACCCTTTCGATGTCTCCGCCCCGCGCGTATCATAGAATCCCATATCGTATTACTGCGAGGAATCCCTTTTATACGTATGTATATATTTTTTGCCTGATTCTGCAGTTATTAAGCACGCGACGTCGAGGATGAGCCGACGTAATTCGCGACATAAAATTTCGCGCAAATTTCAAATCTCGACTCACGCTCCTTTTCTCTGGCATCTGGCCTCTACGAATGTAAATAATTGTAACGTAGCGTGCAGCAAATTTTGTCTCTGTAATGGAATGCACGCATAAATATTTGATTATTCGAGTTTTTGGTTACGAGTCGCTGAGATTGCATAATTTCCTTTTTTTTCCGTTTCTTATAAGCTTTTCAAAATATGTGACTTCATATCAGGGGCGGGTCTATTCCGGCAAATCCGCGTGTGCGCGAAGGCACACCAAATTGAATAAATTTTCGGAGAGACATCCTTAAAACTTATTACGAGGGAAAAAAAAAATTTTATTTCCCCGTATATAAAACAAACGGTATATTTTTTTTGAATAAAAAATTTCTTCTGTTTTATGTGCAAGCGGATGAAAAAGGCGTGATCGAGTAAACATGTTTTTTTTTTTTTGTTTTTTTTTTGTTTTTTTTTTTTCCAAACATAAAATGTGTTTTCGTTTGAGTTTCTACATATGACGGTATCAGATAAAAGGTCATGTTTATCAGTAAGTGGAATTGCCGCAGTATTCGTGGCACGATAGGTCGTGTCGTTTCGTTATTGAAAACGAAGAACCACAAAGCCCTTTTCTTAAGAGGTCGGATGGGCGAAATAAGATTTTGCGTATTCCGACTGACGTCGAGACCATTACCAGCAAAAACAGAGGAATCTTCTAGTCGAGTCTTGCGATCAGAGTGTTGTGTATGGAAAAAAAAAAAAAAAAAAAAAAAAAAAAAAAAAAAGAGCGGGGGAAGAGGGAGAGCGGGGGAAAAAGTAACAGTGACAGATACAAAGGAAAATGTACACAGTGAGAAAAAAATGTGAGGAAATGAGGGTAGCATGTCGGGGTTGTTATTTTTCAAATTGATACGTTTCAAGTCGAGGCTCTCAGATAAGACTTGCGTTTGCAAACAAATATATACAATGCCTCATATATATTCAGCTTTTATTTTCCAACGATATTTCGCTGGCGAACAAAATATCAGACCTTGCGTAGAAAAATCATGATTTTGTAGTTGACTTTTTTGTAAGTCAACTTTAATAAAGTTACATCTCTGATCAAATTCAATATTCAATTGAAATTCAAAAAAAGAAGATAAAAAAGTGATAAAAATTCAAAACAATGAAAGAAAGGGAAAAAATATCAACTTCAATTAGCGTGATTGGATCAAGAGGTTGCAATATCTGTGAGATTTGTGGATTTCACGAATCATAAAACCGGTGAAAATTAAACGGGACGAAACGATGTATCACCGCGAGGAAGTACGAAAATTATGAAAGGCCGTAAAATTCGCGTTCGTGCACGAGGTTTTGTTTAATTGGTATGAATAATGAATTCAGTGTTGCGAATCGGCCGAGCGCCGTTGCATGCGCGCTTTGAAACGATGAGACCGCGTGGGTGGAGTGGGAAGCGCAACAGGTCCCACTTAATTATTGAACACCAGAACAAAACGCGCCGGGCCGCGCGCCCGGCCATTATAATGAGCGACTATAAAATGCGGGCTAATTATACGCCGGCTATCTCGTTCGCTCTCAACGTTATATCCCCTGAGCGCGAACTTTAATGCGAATAAACGACCGTGTCAGCACATTTCAATCTTGATGAAGAACTCGCTTGAGTGATACTTCCTACCGAACGAGAGAGTATACACGCCAGGTGCGCGCGGACAATCAAGATCTCGCTCTATTTTCGTTCGCTAATTTTCGACTATTCAAATTAACCGCTATCAAAAATTACCTCACACCAATTCGGAACTACCTTGAAACAAGAAAATAACATAACTCGTACACTTAATCGTTTAAACAAACCTGTAATTCTATTTTCATAACCCCTTAATTGGAATCTTTTGATTGTAATTAATTGTTGATTGTTGCAGAGATTGAAAGGAAAGACAGAATAGAAAAGATGAGAAACGGTCGAAATCATTCGGAGACATTCACTGTTTTGGGTGCAATAATTTTCGGCTCCTGACGTTTTTGCGTTTTGATGCGACACTCAATTTATGGATTTTGTTCGGTTTTGCAAAATAAATTCCGTACGTCGCAGCGAGTCTCTCTCTCTCTCTCTCTCTTGTGTTATATCAGACTCCCAACGTGAAACGAGATTCTCGATTTGGCGAACGCCCGTGTCGTTGGCAGTCCTGGATGCGGCAGCACGGGAAATGGGCTCAGAGCCGCTGAGACGTAGGTATTGATTTTCTATCCGACGTATGAGAGATGCGTGCTTAGGGTACTATGCTCTTTTATTATTACGAATATTCGTAATATTTATTCTATTCTTCGCCTCCATCTTGTCGCGAAAAGGAAGAAAATCGATTTGCGCGTGTTTTACAGAAAACGTTAAGAAATGTCATGTCTCTCTGGTTTTGCATCCAAGTATAAAATATAAGAAAATATGAAAAATGAAAAAGAAAAAAAAAAGGAACATGATTTTTGCCACATTTCTTTTCGAGTGAAAAAATAATAATAAATGGAGGGGGCGGGGGAAGACGGAGAGATGGAGAAATAGAAAAAAGGCAATTTTTTCAGTAAACATTATGACGGCCTGAGGCGCTGGAAAATTGAGTACGTAACGCGTGCTAATGTTAAACGTGCAAAGTGTGAATTTTCGCGAGTTGTTGAATCGAGGGAGGGACGTGAAAAACGACAGCCTCTGGCTGAACTTGACAGGTTCAAGAAAAGTTGGAGAATGTGTCAGGCACACGTTCGCCATGTGTAGTTGCGAGGGCGGCCTTCGCTTATATTAAAAACGGAAACAAATAATAAGCGAGAACGTTCAACGGTTCGAAAGAAAGGCGCATTTGTCTTCGGGTCGCTCTCTCGGACACCGGATAAAGCGTCGCGAGATCGCGTTTCAGTTTTACGTGGCAGTAAAAGGCGCGGAATTAGCGCAATTTGCATACGTCATAAAGTAGAAAGTGTCTCGTAAAAAGTCTGCCGATGGAAGTTCGGTCTTGCATTCGTGCTCCACATCGTATCGGAGTGAAGCTGCATACAAGATCAGCGGATGAAAACCACCGCTCTTGTTCTTTTTTTATCACTGACAAAAGTAATGGCGCCATAAAAATTCCGCTTACCGAATCAGAGTTATAACCGATCCGCCGCGATGTACACACGTAGGCATTAAACGTCCTAACGCCTGGAACCATTTTTTTTATCGAAATATTTTAGTGCTATATAAATTTATTATTCTACTTAAAATTTCATGAATACTTTCCCTCGATACTGATACACGACGGATTTTTTAAAACGAAAGTTTACTTCCCAACTAGTGGAGTAGGTGTAAGTTTGTTCAGACACTGCAAATCCCAAACTTAGGAAAAGTATATCAGAGGGGGAACACAAAAATTCTCTCTTGACAGGCAAAATGATTCGGAAACAAAAATCAGGATGAATCTTTTAGACTCGAGATTCTTTTGAATAGCTATATACATTTAATTATAATCAAATTATAATTAAAAACAAAAAATAAATAAATAATAACATTGTTTTAGTCTTGAAATAAACTGATAACTTTATTTATTAGAAAACTTGAAACGACGAAATGAAAATTAAACAAAAAGATATAGAATAAATGAAAAATGTTTTTGGGTTATTTGGGAGAGTCATAAAATCATGTGCGACAACGTTCTGATGGCGTTTCATGATATTAATTTTAGGGCTGCGTGTGTGTGCTTGACTTGGAAATCTTGAAGAATGGTCTATCAAGTCGTTCCTCCTTTCTGCCTTGAAAAGATTATCAATTTGCTGCGATCACGCATGCATGGCGTGTGTTTTTGTATGTAACTGTACATGGGTGCAAGCAGTTGTCTGTGCGAGGGTGACTGCCAACCTATGACATCCAGTGTGACCCCACCTATCAATGGGGAAACTTTCGCCATGATCGGAGATTGATTTTCGAATTGGCACAAATTTCGTTACCGCGTAATCTCGCGTGTTATTTCATCCTATGACTTAATTTAAATTAAACATAACGTAAATTTAATTCAATCCTTGTTGCATAATTGTAAAAAAAAAAAAAAACAAAGAACAAAAAACAAAACAGAAAAATGAAAAAAGTATGTCAAAAAGATGGAGAAGAGAAGTGTAGATACAAGGTTTGAATAATTTCGTCATTTTTAATTTGCAGTATAATAAATCATACGGCGGTACATCTTATCGGCAAAAAAGAATCGTTTTGAAAAGAGCCGACCCGAGTCTTGACGGGATATCATCCAAGTTGAAGAAAAACGACGAGTCCGGAGGCTCACGTTGCAATCTATCATCGCGGAGAGATCTGTCCGCTCAGCCTGCGGTAATCATTAACTTACGCACACGCCTGAAAGCGGGCCGAAACGAGTGTCACCTGGCGCTTTCATTCTTCCGCTAAACAAATTTCGCTCTCTGATGATATACACGGGGCCAAAGTGCGCGCGACTTTTTTGAGCGCGCCGAAAGTTCCGTCAAAGATATATGTTTCGACCTGTTTTTTTTTCTTTATTTTCCCGCGAAAAGCTTTATCCGGGCGAAAAGCTCGGGCAAAGTTTTGCTCCGTGAATGCGAAGTTCGCGTACGTGTTCGCTTTCAACGCATTCATGTATATATAAAGCAATATACAAAAGTTGTCGGAATGTATGTACATCAATTGAAAAAGTTGACGGGCAAAAAAAAAAAATTATTTAATGCCATTGTAGCGCCTTTGTTGGCTTGCGTCACAAAGTTGACGGATCAGCGAGCTCTAACCATTTTCACTTGAAAAAAAAAAAAAAAAAAAAAAAAAAAAAAAAAAAAAAAAAAAAAAGAAAAAAAAACAAACCCTTTTCGAATTGATAAATCACTATTCAAAAATATTCATTTTGAGACGAACAAGAAATAAATGAAAAATAAAATGTGCCGCTTTCTGGGTACTAATTTTGTCGAGGCTTGAACATTTTTGAGTTATAGAATTTTCATTATTTTTGTTTGCAGGTATGAATAGTGCGAGGGTGCTCGACTTTGTAGCATATCGCAGATGGGTAAGTTTGAATTTGATGCAGCCTTAGCGGGATGGAAAAAAGGCATCGCTCAAGCTGCCTCAGCCGTCTTGCTTTGTTTTGTCCTATTGCGGTTAAAGTGCGAAGTCGGCGCAAGCCGCAGCCGCGTTTCATATCGTCAATTTTCCGAAACACTGCCTCCTCGCGTCAAAATTTCCAGTGTTCTTGATAATTTTATAAGGGCACGGATCTCGTCAACGTCACGGTTGCCTCAAAGCCTTTATAGACCGCCGAATATTGGCATTCCTAAAATGCAAAATAACTGCCATGCGTGTCAGTGGAAAACATCCTCAGACAAGTACGAACACGCACCAATGATTTTATTGTCTTTTAATTAAAACCTAAAAAGAAACTACAAACATCATTTTATTTAAAAAAAAAAATTATCTTGTGAAAATATTTAAATTTTGAAAAATAGAAATAATTGTTCATCAATGAAACAATCAAATTTGATTCAACGTAAAAAAAAAAAAAAAAAAAGAACGCTCGGAAGAGAAATTAATTTCGCTGTCCAAAGAAATTTTTTCGTACGCATGTCGCACACACGTTTGTCCCGGGCTGACGGTTTCTCTTATTTGATCGTTGATTGTCATGCTAAACCCCGCACTTTCTATTGATTGCGATGCGCTTCCTTTTTTCTTTTCCTTCGGCAATTCGAGGTTATGTGTATACGTGAGAGGGCGGAGGGAACTCGGCAGCCGAATATACGTATACGCGTGTACGCGAGAGCAGGAAGGGTCGAAGAGGCAAAATGGAATAGGCTCACGTTCCGCGCAGCCAAAGCTTGGGACAAATTGTAGAACTCGTACGAATGGAAATACCATGTCGATGCTCCTCGCATTTGCATTCCCGACTTTTGATACAATCTGCTTTGCCCCCCTTATCTTCTCTTTCGTTATCCGCAACATTTCTTTATTTACCATTTTGTTGTGTATTTGTACGCGATGTGCATTTTCATTTTCATCAAACCCGTCGACATTTTGCATATCTGATTTGTAATCAATTGCCCTTTCTCGGAGTTTCCTAAAAATGTACCTAAAACTGTATGATCGTGTGACGCAACAAAATGATCTTCAATTTCAGTTGTTACGTTTCATCTTTATGTTTCTTTCTTTTTTTTTTTTTTTTTTTTTTTTTTTTTTTTTTTTTTTTTTTTTTTTTTTTTTTTTTTTTTTTTTTTTTTTTAGGAATCTTGACGCGCTAGACAAAAAGAGCGGCTGAACGTCACGGGAAAACGAGCAGGAGACACGGCACGGAGTGATATGTAGGAGTGCAGCTATGCGGAGTGAATATTTCAGAAGGATAATTCAGTTACAACTGAAGATTCGCAAGACACGTAGCGCGCGGCCCCAGCCTTCTTGTTCATTCCACTTCGCAAGTATTTCGCCGAGTATTTCTGACTTTGTTAGAACGCTTGCTCTCCCTTATTTAACATCCTTCCTTCCTTGCCATTTCTCTCTCTCTCTTTTCTTCTTCTGTCTCTTTTATTTTTGTCTCTTCTCTCTTTTGTAAATCTTTAGTTTCGCGAGTCCTCGTAACATGCTCGACGATGAGCAAGTTACGACGAGCCCGCGAAGATGAATTGACAGAGAATCTTTCTGGTTTGCATAATTCAATCTCGCTACTTGATGTCGCGCGGTTATAAATGCCGTTGAAATTTCATTCGATAGCTCTTCCCATTTTTATATTGACCTGATTTTTTTTATAGGTCGGAGCATGACTGCGACAATCAACGACATTTCAAAACGCCACTTTTAATCTTTCAACAAAACTGACTAGTCCAAAATAAAAACTTGTATATCTGCTGAGAGCAAACTAGTCAACCTGATGTGAAACGAAAAATAATTGTCAATTCACGGCAATGAGGTAGTGAAACAATTTTGTATCGGACAAAAAAAAAAAAAAAAAAAAAAAACAAAAAGAAAAAAATAAAAACAAAAAAGTAATGTAGAAAAGGGGGACGAGTGGGTGGTCTAGTGCAGGGTTGCAGGCAACGATAGGGTGGGTTGATGTGAAAGCTGAGTCGACGTCTTTCAGGAGATATAAACGTATCGTATACACAACCAAGAAAGAGACGCGGGATACAGGATTTCATGTCTGTCTGGCTGTCTGTCTGTCCGTTTGTTCGTTCCGTTCGTACGTACGTTGGTTGGCTGATTCGTTCGTGTGTATGTATATAGCGTTCCCGAGGGCACATCAGCAGCCGCCGCCAAACGTGAAGAACTTGGCGAGGAGACGCGAAAAGAAGTATAGGATAGAATAGGAGACAGGATAGAGCAGGTAACCTAATAGAAGGGGCTTGAGCCGCCGTCATTGGCAGAAGACGAGGCTGTCGGGAATCGCTTCGCGATTTGAACGCGAATTCTCGAGAAAGCGAAATCCTCACGTCAAGTAGATGCATGTACATTATGTATGTAAAGGCTATACTAACGTCATTTTTACGCGCTATTTTTACAATTTTTCAGTCATCCTTTCAGCGCCGTGCAATTAAATTTTCCACCGAGAGAAAAAAGAAATAAAAATAACTCGCCAAAAAGTAAATGTCCCTCGCCCCTTTTTTTTTTTTTTTTTAATCCGTTCCATCTTATATCTGCACTCGCCCAAGAGTCGCCATACGTTTTTATTTCTGAATAGAAGCAAAATAAACAGGCAGCAAAGCGTTTCCCTTAAATTGAGCTGACCTGGTATTATTTCTTAAGTTTTTTTTTTTCCTTTTTTTTTTTTTTTTTTATATTTCCAGTACCAGTATCGAAGCTCCTGCTATGGATTTAGAAACACAGCAATTCAGACGGGTGATGTTGAAAATATCCACACAGCGCGGTCTCAGGAATAAGAAATTCTTGAAAGAAATTCTATTTCATCGCTGAGACAGTTTCTTTTTTTCCTTTTCTAAGGCTTCGAAGGATGATGGGGAATGGAAGACTGAATTCCTTTTTTTTTTTTTTTTCGCAATCAAAATAGCTTCGTTCGGTATTGTCACTGTTGATAAATACCATGGACAACTAATGTTAAAAATAATTTGTTGACCAAAGATTGTA
Source organism: Trissolcus brochymenae (assembly GCA_030523145.1). Classification (NCBI taxonomy): domain Eukaryota; kingdom Metazoa; phylum Arthropoda; class Insecta; order Hymenoptera; family Scelionidae; genus Trissolcus; species Trissolcus brochymenae. The sequence continues at coordinate 54,266 of JAQQRF010000981.1, forward strand.
TTTCAAAATTAAAAATAGAACGAAAAAAAAAAAGGAAACATGTTGGGACAATAAAATATTCGAGAGGACGATTAAGCGACTGTGCATGAATTGGACGTTGCATCCGCGCCCTTATGTCTGTTCCATCGCATGCTCACTCATTCCTCTCGGTTCAAACCGCCACCTGGGAGTAACAGGGCTGCAGTCCTCCCGCTCCTCGTCGTGCCGGATCACAGAGAACGCCAGTCGGGTTTCGCCCCTTGCATCTCGCCCCCAGTCTTCATCCCCTGGATATATCCTCGCTCGTACATCCAATATTGTAGATACGTCCCGGACTTGTCTGTCTGTCTATCCGTTTGACTGGTTGCTTGTCTGCCTGTCGGAGCCCTTACTCCAGCCTGTCGCAAGGTAGCGTACGTTCTTTTCTACCTACGTACACATGCAGGTGCGTACCAGTCAGCTATTGGTTGAAGCCATCTCTCACGAGATCCCAGACCTAATGCTTTTCGATAATCACCTGTCAATTTTACGTGACAAAACCCGACGAATTTCAAGCTCGTACCAAATATTATCATCCTGTATCACATTTCGAATTTTCGACTACCGATCGAGTGTTCGGCGTGATCAATAACAAGACCGCTTGCAATCAAATGATTATTCAAATTGTTTTAATTATTTTCGAACGAACAAAACATTTGATTCGTAATGACAACTGAATGACCGCTGATCTGTAGGATTTTGCTTGGAACGTTGGAAATGGTCGGAGCCAATCTGTGTAGTTAAGTGTTTACAAACAGGAGTGCAGTGTATGGCCGTAGTGATTGAGTTGCCGCTCGCATTTCATTAAGGATGGATTCGCGAGGTCTGCGACTGCATGAATGAAAGGCGCAGCGGAGGGTTGAGCGGGTCCGCGCAGGCGTGCGAAAGAGAGAATGAATGAGACGGAAAATTAGAATTGCGAGAAGTAGGGACTTCGCGTGATTCCCCTTATAATTAATGGGTAAGGGTAGGTCATGGCTTTTCGACTCGAGCCGCGTACGCTGCTCCTTCGTGGGAATTAATTCCGTCAGCTGCTCAGCATCTCGTATATAGCACACTTATCCTACACTTAATCAAACCAGAGTCTTCCTATTATTATTCTTATTTTTTAAAAATCATCTTTGAACAAACAAACTCATTTGTATTTACTTTGAAATATAATAAAATTCTGTTCTTTTATGTTCTGGTAAATTTATAACTTTCTTTTATCGTTCATTTTTGTTCCTCAATATTTTGCATTGTCACGGCGGAGGGTACTTGAGGATGAAATAGAAGAAATTCAAATCACGAGACGTATAGAAAAATGTAACGTTCTAGTGGATAAGAGAGAAAGTGGCGTGAGCAAAATCGAAAAACAGAGATGTAAGAAGGGAATATAAGGAGGAGAGAAGGTTGACGAGAGTACGCACAAGATGGAAGCATATAAGAGTGTCAGTATCTGTACGAGGGAACGAATCAATACGTGGGAGATACGAGGACAGGCTTGTGGAAAGCGAGGGGGAGGCGAGTCAAGTGTGTGTCTTTGTGCTACACGCGTGCTTACATGGGGCGTCCGAATTGCAAGGGTGAAGGCGGGTTCCAGCTCGTGGGCACACCCTCTGGCTATATGTACATCAAAACAGTCAAACGTACTGCCGGGGATGGGAGCTCATATGTGACCGTGTTGCAAAATTTCTTCCATCCTGATTCTTAATTTTTTTTTCCTTCTTTTCGCGACAGAGCATCTCCAAGGCTGTGACATCGAACAAGACGTCGCATCCTTCGATGGATGAAATCGAAACGCGTGGGGAGGCTCAATCCTCGTGAGAATCTGCCACGCTAATGCGAACAGATGAAGGAATAAGGTCGATCGATGGCGCGCAAATTTGAATTTCGCCGACGATTGTGGGACAAAATCATTTTAGGAGAAAATTGGATGAGAGACCTCGCGGCAGAGGAGACGTGTACTGTAAATATTGGGGATGGTGATCGCTACCGAAGTCGACGCGTACTTCGAACAATTTTTCGAGCGATGCAAATTTCGGTTACTTTCGTTGTTCGATGAAAGAAAAAAAAAATTAGTTTTTTGAGATTGAACATTTCGAGAGTTGAAAAATGATTTTTACTTGTGGGTTTAAATTTCGCGATGAGCGGGCAGATTTTTTTTTTTTTTTTTTATCTCGGGACAATATAAAAGGCCTAACAAATTTGTCAACATAACAAAAGCAGAGTAATGATACGTCAGATAAGAAACCACGAGAAACCTCCGCGTCACGAAGTTCGAAAGCTCTTGGGTTGCACCCTCTTTAGCCGATAAAAATGAAACTTGTATATAACGTATGATCAATTTGTCCCTTTCTTTCGGTTCCAGTTTGATTGTTGTACTTCAGAAAGGAAGGGACATTTTTTTCAATTTTCTTTTTATTCTCCTCATATCAGAGTATTTCGGATAAAAAATTAGACACGAATACAAATTTGAGTGTTTCCAAAAGAGGCCTTTTCATTAAGAACAAATTTTTTGCAGTATGGAGAAGTCCGTACTTAAGGGGGTTGAAAAGGTGCATCAGGGATGATAGTTGGGAAGTAATTACGAGGTCGGCCAAGTGCAAATGGGCTGCGTAATGGTCGGCCGTGGCGGTGTAATTTTATTTCACCTACATTTCGAGGCTGCAAGATTCACGTCCTGTTAGCCAGGACGGACGAATCCCCATGGGCCACCCCCTACGACCACGAAGAAGGCACGGAGTTGTCATGGCGACCGAACCGAATTCCACAGACATAAGGGGTGCTGCACGCATAGCCCGTCTCTGATTGGACGTCATTTTTTCCCGATAAGGGCGCACATGCTACTCTCTATGCTTTACCTCGTTACGTCGTAAGTGCCTTCCGATTTGCTTTTCAGCAATAAAAGATCGTTAATTTGTTTCTCCCGTCGAACAAATGTCACACTTTTAAATTTTTGTCACGCCACGATGGGGCGACCGAACTTTCGTCGACTCTTTGATGAAATTTGACCGACTCACAATTTCAGCGTGGTGATGTTCTTTGACAGCGGTAAAGATTTTTTTGTTCGGTGCTATAGAAGAAAAAAAAAACTTGCAGTTGAGCGTAGAACAAGAAATTAAAAGTTTTGACGACAAGCGTGTTTTTTCTGTTAGTGCGATACTGGAAAAAAAATAACAAAAAAAAAAAAAAAAGAAAGAAAAGAAGAGTTGAGGGGGTGTTATCTCTGTTCATGTGTGAGGCGACCATAAAGTTGATGTATAATGTAAATATAGAATGTAAAGGAGGTGTACGTGTCCTGAAACGTACAAGGCGAAAAAAGCCACGCGCCCAAATTCCGTGCGTTTGTTTTGCCGCTTCCGCTGCGGCAATTAAGCCGACATGATTGATTCTCGCAAACAGCGCTGTTTCTCCAAGCAGCGTGCGTAAATACGCGCCTCTCATCTCCATCTATCATCTTCGACGCTGTTGTCGGCTTCACATTCGCATTCTGACAAGCCGCGCGTAAATCTCCTCCTTATGAAATATGATAATAGTGTGAAGAACGCGAACGGGAGGTGTAATCAAGGCTAGCGAATTTAAAATACGCAGTTATTCGAGGGAGAGGTTGTTGTAAAAAGTCGAGTTATGAAAAAACCCTCGAGAATATAAATGTACCAAAGTCAAAATTGGTTTTTCAAATCTCGGCTCTCGAACAAGCAACAAAATCTTCAAACATTTCAACGATCGACTTTTCTTATTTCAACTCAATTATTACTTCAAATTAATTATAAGTCTTCGCACATTTTAAATTAATCTTCCTTTTTTTTGCAGTTTTTGTTCAAGTCTGTTAAATTCCAATCTGGTTATAGTTTGGAACCAGAACAAGTTGGGGTCAGTCGATGAAGGTCGAGAAGGTTCAGTAGAACAATTTTGCCGGGGGATGGAAAGTTTCGCGGAAGTAGAAACTGAGGAAGCGGTCCGGCCAGGAGGGAGATGGGTAATGAAATCTCGAGATCGGGAGTACGAGATGGCTGACACGAGCAGCCAGCTGTGTAAGACACACAGCGACTTTGTGTGTGTGTGTATGTGAGGGAGTGTGAGTGTGCATGGCGCAAAGCCGAGCAAAAGCGGAGGCAGCGAAATGGCGAGATAAGGACGGAGAAGAACTCGGCAATTGGAGGGTTGTAGGTTAATTAATTCCACGACATAAACCTCTCCCTCCTATCCTTGAACTCGGCAGTCATCACCAACTTCTCTCATAAACTATTATCAAGGTCGGGCCGCTTAAACTGTGCCACACATTTTAAAGGGAACGACTCATGAACAAACGGCTTAATAAAGCTTGCTTTAAGAGTCACACGCATCTCCATTCACGAATCTCGGGCTATTAAAATTGCCTCGATGTTTTTGCTTGGCGTTTAAATTTTTTGTTCCCCCTCCCTTCATCGCCGCCACTATTTTTTTTTACCTTTCATTCTCGTGCGTTTTTTTTCTCCTCCCTTGCTCCGTTCTCTGAATATTTGCCGATTTCTTTCCGACTTCGTCAAATCACTTCGGCCGTAAACGCGCCAACGAGAAAAATGCTTTTCACGTTTCTTCGAGTTCTTGGGCCAACTCGTTTGGACTGCGGCATGAAGCATTTCCCATGTAAATGTATACGGGCATTCATCAGGCTCTATTGTGATGCGCCGCCGTGCCTTCTTAGTGTACACACGGGAGAAATATTTTTCCGCTGGCAGGCGCCAATCCAAATTTAAAAAGCGTTCGACTTTCTTGCGGTCGTTTTGTGACGGGCTGTGCGGCATAAGCGTTTCGCGTTTGCCGTTTGGCGCGCTCATGACGACGGCAAACTCGATAAAAGGTGACTACGAGTCAAAGTTTAGAACCCACGCTCATCATCTAAATTGCGCGACGCCACAATCGAATTCGGTTTTGTCGTTTGCTAAAGCCCCGTCGCCGTTTTCTCGCAAAACTTCCAAGTCAAGTTTTTAGCGCGATACACACGGTGAATGCGCACCAATCGTTGCGTTCTTTCGTCGCGGCGAATGACAAATTAACCCCCTCACAAACTTTTTTTTTTTTTCTTCTTTTTTCTTTTTCACGTGTGCAACTTTTCCCTTTTTTTTTTTTTTTTTTTTTTTTTTTTTTTTTTTTTTTTTTTTTTTTTTTTTTTTTTTTTTTTTTTTTTTTTTTTTTTTTTTTTTTTTTTT
>JAQQRF010000982.1:0-27180 GCA_030523145.1 Trissolcus brochymenae
GCGCGCGCAGCGCGCGCCGAGGTATTTAAATTCATTTTGTAAAATTTCAAAATCTGATGGGGGAGAGCGCGCGAAGCGCGCTCGACATTCTAGTCCACATTAAAAAGTTGTGTTGAGGATTAAGTTAGCCGCGGATCGGACCGTTGCCTAAGTTCATGCGTCATCGCTTTATTTTTTGACAGTTTGATGATTAGTTTGATGCAACAGAAGTGATAAGGGCGCGCGTAGCGCTCCTTGAAAATTATAGTTCAGTAAATTTTTATTGATTAATTATAATATTTGATCAATTTTTTTCTGTGTAATAATGAAAACAACAAGCATGACAAACGAAGTACCCGTGCAAACACTGAGAAAAATAAACTGTTGTTTTAACTATGCGTACTATTGCGGTTACAGTGCGAACGGTACAATCTGGAGAATTAAAACATTACTGTCATGTTAACAATCTGGACTGTAAATACAACAGTCTGAACTGTTGGCATTATATTCTAGATTATTCTAATGAGAAATTGAATTGTTAAAACAACAGTCTAATCTGATGAAATATATAACAGTCTTGAACTTTTACTTTTTTACTGTCTACGACTACAACAACAACAGTTCAGATAGCTCAAACAACAGTCAGTTTTTCTTAGTGAAGCAGAGGAATTCTACTAGTAAGAAATAGAATTTCTCCAGTATTGGTTCCTAATTAAATTTCCCGCACGTAAATTTCTTATATAAAAGCACACCCCTAGTAAAAATGATCATATATTGTCCATATATTATCATTAGATTGACAATATATTATTTTCTGCAAATCATATATTGTTCAATTCAATATATTGATAATAGATTGTCTATATATTAACAATATATGGACAATATATTGACCATATATTAACCATATATGTTTGCATATTTTCATATATGAACTATGTATTGACAATATATAAGCAATTTCAAAATACTATCAATATATTGTCAATGTATCGACAATATATGGTCAATATATGGTCAATATATGATTTCTGAAATAATATATTGTCAATATATGTTTTATGTATGGACAATATATGATCGTTTTTACTAGGGTTTATTTACTTAGACCTCTTACTAGTCATTATATCATTATTATGCTCTAATAAATTATCTCATTGCAAAACATTCTTTTACTAAATCAATTAGAGAACGAAGGTACAGAAACACATTTCTGGTGAAAAATTCCACAGATTATTTTATTTAATTGAATTGAGCTGAATTAAATTTAAAATATTATTCAATCTATTAAATTCGCCTATGGTTATATTTTATTTTGAAATATTTTTATTTTTCTTTTTTTTTCTTCAAATGGAAATGCGAGGAATTATAAGTAAAAATTCGTATTAACAAAAATGCAAGTAAGGTTCAGGAATGCATATAAAAGGTCCATACAAATTTTACCGATTTAAATCTTTTTTTTATAATTGAAAATTAATTTTTTTTTATTAGCTCATAATTTTTAATCGTAACTACATTTCACGTAGACAGTCCTAAGTCTGCAAAAAGTTAAAAGGGAAGTTATTTACTGCTGTCTTTTTTTTTTTTTTTGAAAAGTTAGATTGAAAAAGTAGAAAAGTAGATTGATAAAGTAAACGTACCAGTTTGTGTTATAGATATCAATTTGGGTTAATTTTAGTTTAACATTGATAAAATTGTCCAACAAATTTTAAATTATCTATAATGCAAGTCAATGAAGAGTTAGATGTGCATTGATTTTGTATAAATACTTTGCATAACTCTCAGTTTTTAATGTAAATTGTTTGCATAACTCTCAGTTTTTAATGTAAATTGAAAACGAATTTAATCAAACACTAATAGGAACACTATAACCGTAATAGGTACGTTTACCTTAGTACGATATCATTACGTACTAAAGACGTTTCTGATTTTTGAGGAATTTATCTTTATCTATCTTCATCTAACTGGTGTTTTGGATTTTCGAAGAATACGACCCGAATTATTTTGTGTTGATTTACATTATTGTTGAGTAGTAATTTGACCGTGAATTTAACCAGAAATTAATGTAATTAATTAGGACAGCACCATAAGCTGTACATCCCTAGTTAAAAAGATCATGTATTATCCATATATTACCAATAGATTGACAATATATTCATCAAATCACATATTATTCAGATATAGACTATATATTTTTCCAAAACATTCAATACATTGTTCATATATTGGCAATATATTATCTATGTATGGTTAATATATTGTAAATATATGGTCAATATATTGATAATATATTGTCACGCTGAGAAAAATTTACATTGTTGTTGGTTGACTATATTTTATAGTTTGTTTTTGGTCAACTCAAAATTTCTAGTCAAACTGATTAAAAAATAATATAATAATAACTTGATCACAATTTTTAAAATTTTTTTGAAATTCCTGACAGATTTGATACTCAGACTCATATATGATTAAAGCCAGTTGAATAACTTACAAAATATGATTTATTTTTTAATTTTAACAGACATTCTAAACCAAAAATGCTATAATGTGCTCCGAATTTGTTCTTTGCTTAAATCAAATTTTGAATTAACCTTTTTAGTTTAAGTTTTTTAAATTATTTACCAAGTTTTGCCGAGTTTTGACCAAAAAGAGTTAGAGTTAGAGTTTCTTGCTTCTTTTCCGATGATGTACTATTTTTTTTATTGGTAATTTAATTTTTATTGGTAATTTTTTATTGACATAAAGTCCTTCATGATAGAACAATTTAGACAATTTTCAAATCAAAGACAATGATATAATTTTGATTTGATATAGATATAAAAAACGTAGGAAAGAAAAACCTTGCCGTTATTCTCTTTACTGTAGCAACGTTTTTTTATTCAATGTGAAATGTTGCAAAAAATAACTTGTATTTGATTATGAAAATTCTCAATTATCTGTGTGCAATTATATATATAGAATGTCTGTAGAATGCCTTGACATTTCATAAAATTCAAGAAATAAAGAAATAATTTCATACGTTGCATACAATGACTCTGGACATTTCGGACATTTTATCAAGGACATTTACGTAGACAAGGCAAAGTGAACACAATCACAATGTCTATCATATTCAGCGTATAATTGGGCATAAAAAATAATTCTTATCCTACTTAATACAGAAAACTGAATAAATATTTGTTTGTTTATTGTTTGTCAAGGCGTCACATTAAATTATGCTGTACACTATAAAAAATAAAGTTTAAAATTTGAGCACATTTACTCTAATTCTTAGCTTACTTGCTTTACTTTTAGTAGAGTTTACTTTAAAATGACAGCATATACACAAAAATTTTCAAGTTAAACTTTAATTTTGAAACCTTATTATATTTTTTCGTCATATTTGCTTATGATGTGCTTATTATATTATATGATTATCTGTAAATTTAAAAGTAGCATAGGCTACAAGATTTTTGGTTTCTTCAAAATAACATTGCGATATAGTTTTGTATTTTTCGTTATTGTATGTAAAAACAATTTCGTAAAAAAAATTGTCATTCTAATTATAATTTTTTCAAGAATTGATTAAAAATAGATTGTTGATTTTGAAAGCCCTAATGGCGCCGAAAAGTATTGAGATACTATAGAATGTAAATTGTTGGTTACATAATACGCAATTTTTCAGCTGAATGTGGAGATTACGTAATTGAAGATTACCCGGATCACACCTATTTGTCTACTTACAAATTTGTCCCACATCAGGATCACGAGTTGGAACGGAGAATTATGGAAAACCATAAAAAACATGCGTTAGTTTCATACATTATCATGTATTTTTTTTTTTTTTTGGCAATTTCTAATTAAATATTGTAGTTAAATATAATTTTTCAGCGGTCAATCCCCCGCAGAGGCAGACTTAAATCTTCTTGAAACTGCTCGACGTTGTGAACTCTATGGAATGAAGATGCATCCAGCTAAGGTGAAAAAACTTAGGTGTTATAAAACTTGAATTTAATATGTCATTTCAAATTTAATTTTGATTCAATCTCGTAGGATCATGAAGGTGAGTCACTAAATCTAGCAGTGGCTCATATGGGAATCGTCGTTTACCAGCATTACACAAAAATCAACACATTCAGTTGGGCGAAAATTAGAAAAATAAGTTTTAAACGTAAAAGGTTTCTGATTAAACTCCACCCGGAAGGTTATGTGAGTGCAGTTGATACTGTTAAAAGATGATACTTAAAATTGAAAGAAAATATAATATAATAAAAAATATTTATTTCAGGGTTATTACAAAGATACCGTTGAATTTTTCTTTGACGGTCGTAATGAATGTAAAAACTTCTGGAAAAAATGTGTCGAAAATCACGGTTTTTTTCGTTGTACCATTGTCAAACGAGTGGTACGACAAAAAACTAGAGTCTTAAGTCGAGGATCGTCATTCAGGTAACTTGACTCGATAAAATCTGGTATTATGAAAATATTTCGCATCATCCATTAAAAGTGTTGCAAACTTGTATTTGGTTTTAGGTACAGTGGCAAAACTCAAAAACAAATCGTGGAATTTGTGAGAGACAATTACGTGAAGCGCCAGACATTCCATAGGTGAGATTTTGTGAAACCATGAAGCAAGTTCGTTGAGAACCTTTGCTATAATAACAAATCCCAAAAGTATACTTGTAGATAGTGCATGTTGTTGTTTTGTGTGATTAGACTCTATTTTTTCACGATTCGTTTAAATAGGAAACAAATAATGATCAGAATAAAATTTATATTTTTATTTGAACGAATTATTTAATTGTTATTTATTAATATTCATACTATGACTATAAAATACGGGAGTTGGCACGGTCTTGCTTTTACCGGGACAAAAATCGCAACATTGTAACAGAATCAATGAGAAATTAGTCATCATCTTCTATCAGAATTGCCTGCTTGGACAAAATGGCGAGGAGTCAGGATCACCATCAGGCACGTCGAATCCGATCAATATGTTTATCTTGTTGTATCCCTTGTTCTCTCTCATTCACAACTTTGAATAACAAAATGTCACGAATTAAGGAAGAAACGCATTATGGAATTTTAGCAAGGATTATTATGCATAGATTGTAAATGTTTACTCTAATTAAAAACAATCCATGCATGTGTGATAAATTTAGATTTTTCTGCAGGACGTTATTGACTTTATATTATTGAAAATTTTTTCTAGTTACCTTCAGATAAAACTAACATTATCATTTTTATTAATGCCTTGAAGGTTGTTCAGGGTATTTTTAAAATCAATGTGTCTTTTTTTGTAAAATTAATAACATTTGCAATTCTGAAATTTAGATTTCATTTTATTAAATAATTTGCACTTTTCACATCGCATCTGTGTTTAATAAACTCTTTAATAGAAAATATTCGTATGAATCACAGCGTTTCGCCCATTTTGCGTACAAAATCTAACACAAATAACTTTTAATATAATCACATATATTTATGTATTAATCCATTTTTAATTATATTAATTATTACGTGTAAATGTTTGTCGCAACTCCAGATGTTTCTACATTAGGAACAACTTTAGAGGTGTGAAAAAACCAAGTCATTTTTCGAGTTGTCATTAAATTTTTGACCAGAAATGAAGTTTTGAATACGCTGCCATCAGACCATCAAATAGTCTAATCATCTAGTTGATATACGTCTTGTTCTTGTAACTGTCCGTAGATCGTTTTTTCTAAATTAAAATGTAGATCTAATTATAACGGAAAATATGACTATGAATGAATCTCGATACCAAATGTTTAGTTTGAGAAAGTTTCCGAAAATCGAGTTTAGTAAGCAAAAGTCTGGTGTTGAACTTGACTCTCTCTTGCTCGTAGGTCCAATTCGTTCCGGCAGACTAGCAGTGGTAGGGCATTGCAGGGCTTGGAGGGGGAAGGCTATCGTGGCGCCACTTCAAGCAGCTCCCTTATGGGCAGCTCCAGCATCTCTGCCCACCCCCTCCTGCCCCTCGGCGATCCCGGTATGTACAATGACCGACACCAACAATTACTACTTCATTTCATCATTTAATTAACTCCTACTCTTAACCAAGTAACTCTAAATATTGATGGATACTAATAAAATAGATATAATTAGTATTTTCCTTTCGCGAAATTACTTACTATTGGTTGCTCAAAAGTTACATTTGTTCTTTTAATTACTTCTACATAAAATAATATAAGTTGTTACTATAATTTAAAACTATGAATTATTATTTTGAAATATACAACACTATTTTCTGTGAATGAGTAATTTAGTTTGAATACGTAGAATCTTTAAGTTGATTAAAATTAGAAGTACTGAAGTTTGCTTATACGTAGAAATACTGGTGCTGTTAAATTAACGGACTGAATATTCTTAAGCTTTATTAACGTTATTATTTACAATGAATTTCTAATATATGAATAATGGTAAACAAGAAAAATGTTTAATTATAATTGATTAATCGATTCAGGCTGAATCTTAATTTGACTATAGTAACCACGATTTTGACAACTGCATTTTCAAATTATTAACAGTTAAAGCGTCGGATTCTATAACCGGACTAGCGCTCGGAGGTTGTTTTCAAAACGAAAAAGTATCAAAAAAATTATTGATTTTGATATACTCTAAGTAGCTAAGTTGTTCTTTAGATCAAAACATCTTTGCCACTGAAAGAATATCGAAATAAAAAATTTCCTTGACACTTTTTGATTTGAAAAGGACTCGGACGCAAGTTCGGTTATAGAATCTGACGCTTTAATGACACCTCGTAAATAAAATCATATAATACATACATATACATAAGATTGACAATATATTGACCATATATGTTTGAATATTAATCATTCGTGGATCATATATTGGCAATATATTATTCATTTTTGAAAACAATTGACAAATTGTCAATATATGACCAAATATGGTCAATATGTGGACCATTCTACATATATACACCTATCAGTTGAAAATATAATTAAAACTCGTAAATGTTTTAAATAATATGTTTATTGATTAGTTTAAAATGGAAAAATATCTCAAATGGCATGTTTTTCACAAAAGTTTTGAAATGGCACAGTCTTCGTAAGAAGCGTCGATGTTGACTATACATTGACGATATTTTGAAACCACCCCTGGACATCATTATATTTAGAAATATTAATAGTAAAATTCTAAGCTGTCATTATATAGTCATAAGGAAGTTGACGGTGAAAAGTCAAGGAACACATAACATTTACTTGAATCATATCCATCCATCTATCCATCTATATTAAAAAAGTTGATAAATCTTCTCATTTAAGCTGCTAAGAGATCGCAGCCAACTTCATGCGTAGAGATTGTAGAGAGTAAAACTCAAAGAGTATGGCAGGGGCTGATTGTCCAGGCGAGCGCACGCTGATTGTCCAGACAATCTCTAGTCCCACTCTTAAAAAGTTGATGAAACCCTGAAGTTGCATCCGCGGCCAATTCACGCGTAATGAGTTTATTTTTTGACAGGCCGGTTTGAATNAAAATCGGGAATCGAAACGAAGGCGCGCGCGCAGCGCGCGCCGAGGTATTTAAATTCATTTTGTAAAATTTCAAAACCTGATGGGGGAGAGCGCGCGAAGCGCGTCCATTACTAGTCCCTTAGAAAAAGTTAGGACATTCCTGACGTTGGCCACGAGAAGATAGCAGCAAACTTTATGCGTAATATTTTATTACAGCGTAATATTTTATTACAGGATGTCTTTGCCGGACATCTACTAGAGTATGATACACTGTCGCATGGTGTCTGGGCTAGATTAGCTTTGTCGTGGTTTCCCCCTACGGTGGAGAAGTTTCTAGTCCTTCTCCACCGGGTGGAGACCTTTCTGTGACTCCCCGTAAGCAGTTTTCACTCGGTCAGCACCCTTGTGTGCCTGTAAAGATTTTTCCCAACTCAACTCTCTTTGCTCTGGTTGGTTGGATGGTAAGGGACTTGCTTTTCTAGCATCTTAACCGAAGAAGACAATATAGGGCATCATGGCCCTGTGAGCGTGTCATCGATTCGATTTTGCCAAACACCTGCTGACTATTGACAATTAATTATTGATTATTATCTAAAATTATTATTAATTCAATAATAATGATGAATTGTAGAATCTCTAATCCATCAAATGATTTATTATCTATTTCGTATCAATTCATTATTGTTAGTATTGATTATTATTCATTAAGGTAAAACGCTATCGTTAGGTGAAAACTACCTAAATTTAAAATTAACATAACTTTTAATTATGAAAAAAACACGATTTAAAAATTCTGTTTAACTTATATCGAAAATATTGAGACAATTTTTGCATTTTTTGATAAAAGAAAAAAAAATTTAAATATATGAGAGAGTGAGAGTGAGAAATTAAAAATGAATTAATTTTATGAAAACGCTGAATTATGTTTACAGTCGGTCTAATTATGTCTTACAGTTGGACATAATAACCTACAGCAAGACGAAAGTGAGCTTAAAGTGAGATAAGAAATGATTTATCAACCATTTGGATTAGATAATCCCAAAGTATTTGGTGGTGCTCCGTAAATCATCGATTGTTTAAAAAATCATGGAAAAACTGAACAGGTGAAAGATGATTTTCATCTGCAGAAACTATACCACAAGTTGCCGAAGTTTCTCTCTTTCATCACCAAAAGTTCAATAAACTTGCTTAAATATCTCGCGAGATTATATCGCAAGTTGTGGTTGCATAAAAAGTTTACTAAGTTTAGTTTAATATCTACGTATATTAAGAGAAAGTTTTTCCGCTGTTTCCGAAATCTCCATCGGACATTTCTATGTATGGTTCATAGATCACGAAATTGGAGGAAATCAAAGGTCACGTGATTAGCAAAGGGGCAAGGTTACATGATCTCATGTAATCTCATAAGACACTCTACAAATGACCCTATTTGACCTTAACCTCTAATATATGTGTATTTTAAAGAAAATTTTTGTAAAAAAATGGAAAATAAAATTATTATTTTCATTTCTTGAAGAATAATAATATTGAAAACTCTTATTAATCATTAAATAATTAGATTTTGCTTGTGAAGTTAGCACGCGTATCGCGCAGGGGGTTCCGTCCGTTCAGCGGGCTAAAAATACGTTAGTAGTACGCTAGCAGTACGATTTATGTAATTGGAAAAAATCGTTGGATGTATTTTGTGTAATATTTAAATCGTATTTTTGCACAGGACTTCTCACGTTTTTCGAAAACACCGTACCTCATTTATCGCCTTAAGAACCAATCTTACAGTAGACTTCATCTTTTCCACAAATGTCTTCTCAATTTTTCATTTATCCATCTATATATTTAATTTAATTCAATAACAGTATAGTATAAAATAAAATTGATTGCTTGTTCATTTTAACTGTTTAAAATAACATTTGAGCAATCTTTTTATGGAATGTTATTTGCAATTTCTTACCGTTGCAACCGTCACACTTTTGGTCACTCTCTTATAAATAAGTTATGAAAAATTGATATTACTAATGCTATTCGAGCGGGATTCATATATATTTGCATAATGTGGCACTGTTATATCGGTATACTTGAAGTTTGACAAGAGAATCAATGAGGTTAAGTTTTTATAAACAATGGAAGGAAAACACATCGAATGTGTTTTCAAAAAAGACGTTTTTTTGATCAAAAAAAGTCTTTAATAAACAAAAAAAGGTGCTGAAAATCGACGACTGTAAGCTGTTCGAGCAAGACTAAAAGTAGAAAATAGTAGAAAAATCAATTAATCGCAGTAGTTAAGCAAAGTTAACATTAACTAATCCTTCGTGAATTAGATTCCACAATTTTTTATCACAAAACTTAGACAGTTTTACAAAAACTCGAAACATTCTTTTGTCTTTCATTCAAATCAATTTCTTTTTCAAACTGAAAACCGAAATCAAATTTGATTATTTAAAACAGTCCTTCTCGTGGGTCACACTCCTCCTGTTTCCTTCTCCAGATTTTCCACTCATATATCAAGTGCTTAAAAATGTTGACTTGGTACCAAGTTTGGTACTATTGTTCGTTGTGGAGTAGACACTTTACAAATTTTCAAAATAGTTGAGATAACGATGCATGAAAGATCTTTTAAACAAACAGATCTTACTGCAAAGTATAAGCTTTAGATATTAATATTAAGCTTTAGAAAATTCCGAAACCCTAGAGAAATTTTGCAAAACTCGAAAGTATGACAATATGTTAGTGTCATCATATATGACAACGTCCTAGTTCTTGTAAAAACGAACGCGTTTAAAGATGAAACAGACAATTGAACCAGAGTTTTAGTCCGTTCAATATCAGTTAATCATGGCTCGAAACCAGACTAAAGCTGGTTTTTAGTGGTCTGAAGTTAGGTAAAATTGACTTGAAGCTTACTAAAGTTGGTTAAAGATCGCTAATACGTTTGAAAAAAGATCTGACGCGGCAGTCTTGTTTTTGGTAACCCAAAACTCCCAATTTAGTAACTTAAATTCTTGTCTAATATTCCATCGACTGCGTAATGAATGCTTATGATAAATTCTCAAATTTTAATCGCTGATACTTATTAAATCATTTTCAGCGATTATCAATGTTTATTAAAACTCGAGTGATTTGTTTAACTTTTTTATCGAAAATATCAATTATGGAAACATGAGAAATGTTATAACAAAGTTTCAAGTGTCTATTCATCTTTCAGTAATTCAGCATAGTATATTCATTGCTGTAAGACGAAGAGTACAAACTGTATTATTTGCAGCCCCCCCCCCCCTCCTTCCTGCCCCCGCCACCTTTTTTTCGAGAGAAAGGATTATGAGAACAAATTTCAAAAGAGTAGCTATAATGCAATAACAGAAAAATTAAATTTTATCTTTATTATAAATATTTCGTTCCGCATTTCTCAAAATCAATCTACTTCCGAAAATAGCATGTTCTTATCGGTATTTGAAGATGAAAGTACATGTAGGCACTTTTCGACTTGTGTTTTTGTAAAAGAAAAAATTTTAATTTTTTTTGGAGACGATGATATTGAGAGTTTCAATTACCAATACATACCAATACAATTTCTACTACTAATACATATGATTACAATATACCTTTACTTCGATCTTTAACCCTCAATCTTCAACTGTCCGGATTCAATTACTTACAATTACTGATTCCGGCCCACTGGAATTCAATACAAATAATTGAAAAAAATTATATCAAAAGCCTAGATGCATTACATCTTCACCTTTTAAAAACTATAAATGAGTTGTAACGGGGTTCGTGATTTTGTCTCATGACCCCTATTTTTTTCAAACTAAAATAAAATAAAATAAAAAAATTATAAAACTTTGTTGGACGCCAGGTCGTTAGTGACCTCTCCGACTAATTCAATGATATTTGAACCTGAGCTCTCACCGTGTAAGGGACGTAGGCTATGGTACAAACGGACTCACGAAAATATATAATTTAACAAAAATGAAGTCCGAGGACAAAGTTCGATTTATTAAACTACTAAAGAGAAAAAGTATGGAATAATACAATAAGTTGCCAAAGAATCTGTCGAATCAAAAATTGCAATATTAAAACTTAGTTTCCAATTAAAATTGGATAATTATCAAAGGAAATATAAATGAATGACCAGTAGCAGTGGCCCGAAATATTCGACGGAATTATCACATTTACAAAATCAAAAAAAGACCGTTACTAAGTTGCCGTTGATCACAAAACTCAAATTCGCAATATAAAAGCAAACCTTTCGACGACAGACATTCAGCGGGACACAGCTTGGCTGGAACCACCCTTGGCCGACACAAAACTTGCGCACACCACTAATACATTAATTTTAAAATAAAATACATTAATTTTGAATGTACCGGCGAAAACCGCCGGCTCAGGGACACGCAGAAAAGGAACGGTTCGCTGGCCCCTCGCGGAGATGTCTGGGGGAGAAAGAGGCCCCCTCTATCGATCCCGGTCAATATTCGCAGGCGCAGGCCCTGCCCCACCGATGATCCGGCCGCTATGGGGATGTTCCTGGAGACACCTAGGCTGTTGAGTACGGCCCGAGGATTTCCTCAAACAAACAAAAGTGGCGGCGTTTTGTCCCTGGAGCTGAAATCAAAGTTTTGTTAGTCGGTATCACGTTTGCCCTAATGTCGCTCAAGCTGGTCTCTTGCGTTGCCTCCCATTACAATCAATTAGGTTCTCTTTTTCTTTGGCAACTATTCTATATGACCATGCTGAAGAAATTCTTCGAATTATTCGAAGGAAAGTCTTATTTGAGGCTTATTATACTGAGCCTTATTTGGCTCAGTTTCTGTGAGTCCCCGAGCCAAATAAGCCCTGCAACGTTACAGAGTATTCTAATTACTTATAGAAAAACTTCAGTTGTAACTGTCAACATACTTAGTTGAGAGATGACGAAATTATGCAGATATATTTTCTGAGAAAGAGAAAAATGACCTCTGCATAATCTTGAACATAAAATAATACGGATAAAAAATTGGCAAATGAAATATGAGGGAACAAATAATCTAAAAATTAGTACAAAAAACAGTAGAAACAAAAATGTTGTGATTTTTACATTTATAAAGAAAAGCTAACTGAATTTATTGAAACTGAATTTTTTTTAGACTTTGTCAAACACTGCTTATGTTACGTTTGTTGTCTTAAATTTTTTTAAAGTGATTCAAAGGAACTCTTGCACCATCAAATTTTGTTTTCAATCTCAATGCTAAAAAATTTCGACATCATCATGCTTCTTTTACAAATCAGATTTGTGCTAGTTTGATATAATAGTGTATTAATAAAACTGTAATGTGTTTTATGAATATTGCAATCTGTTTGTCTTAGCTCTGGCAACCCCAGCTCTGTCTCTATCATGCGGCTCAATGACACTGGATTCTCCGACGACTGTGACGAATGTCTCGGCGGGCGGGACGAGTCACCGTCGCGACGACACAGTTATGTCCTTTCGGACGCTCACCTCTATCGACGTCCATTCACCAGCTACCCCCAGCCTGGTGCTTGCGCAACGGCAGTCGCATGCTACCAATCAGCAGAGGATTTCATCAACAGGTCGTATCAGCCCCTCTAATAGCAGTCCCTGTGATTTCCCTCAACCCAGATCCATACCTCGACACCCTTGGCAGCGTTCGGCAAGTTGTCGCGAGCTCTACGCTTCTAGTTTTGAAGAATCTGGAAAAGCGCGAATTAAAGAAACCGACGCTATTCATTTGCCTTCCCAAGGCGAGCTTGACAATCCTGTTACTCGCTATAACGATAGCAATCGCTCTTACAGTGCTGTGAACTCCAAACTCCCCTCCCTTGATCACGATTTTATACCTGAGCGTGTATACAGTAGCTCCTATCCAGGGACGTCCTCGTTGTCGACTGAGTCCGGTCACGAGGAATCGACCCCAGCAGGTGACTTGTCGCATGATGATTTATCTCATGATTCTTATGAGCTGCTAGAACGGGAGCATGAATGTGAATACGAATCATATTCGAGTCCTCACGACGATAATGACCCTATGTCTGATAATAGTGACGAGGGTATCGAGCCGGAGATGTTTCAAATGGATTCTGAAACTGATTCATTTGTCAAACTCAAATT
Organism: Trissolcus brochymenae; assembly: GCA_030523145.1. NCBI lineage: Eukaryota > Metazoa > Arthropoda > Insecta > Hymenoptera > Scelionidae > Trissolcus > Trissolcus brochymenae. The sequence goes on from JAQQRF010000982.1 coordinate 13,561, forward strand.
GAGCAAAGATAAATCCCACAAGAAATCACACAAGTATATTGATCGTAGATTTAGTGCCAAGAGCGAAGAAGATTTCATAGTTAAAGGGTCCAAGAACCAAAAATCAGCAACCGTAAGTGAACATGATTTCGAGTCACGCTCAACAGAACTTAAAGTTATTCTACAAGATGTTAGCAAAAAACAAGACCCCGTAATTTTGCAGGTACAAAAACAAAAGATGACTGTATTAAACGAGTTGAAAAATTTTAAGCCTAAACATAAAATTTTCCATGTTGATTCAGAAGTGTTGAGAGAGGAAGGCATCATGAGACCAAAATCACGGATCGACGACGATCCTATTCTGGAGAGTAACAAGCCAGCCATAGATATCGAGGAAAAAAAGAGGACCGTTAGAGCAAAGAGTATTGCGAGTTTGGAAGATCAAGTTCCAAAGCATCAAGTTAATACAGGTAGCTTGGGACGAAGTAAGTTTCGGGAAAAAACTGACTCGAAAAAGTGGCTTGACAAGGAAACGCGCAGACACAGCCGGGAGGAAAGAAAACGAGAATTCGCTAGAGAAATTCAGAAAACTGATCGCAAATCTTTAGAAAGATACGAGTTCGGCGGAAGGTCCACCTTGAGAGACTTTCATTATGGAACTAAATTTTCAGAACGGGTGATAGATTTACGTGAGCTACGCCGAAGTATTGAAAGACTCGATTCAAGTGAAAAAGATGAATATTCCAGTTTCAGTGACTTTTTTACTAAAGAAGGAAAATTAGGTCTGCGGGAATTACATAAAAGTTTAGAAGATCTTGACTCTAGGAGTTACAAAAGTAATCAGTTCGACCAACAGAGTTTCGAAGTATTAGATCCAACAGAGGTTAGACCTAGTTATAAGTCAGAGTATAAACAGAAGCATATTCCTGTGGAAAAAACAAAACCAACTCGACGTAAAAGTGCTGATAGAATAGATTTAAAGGATAAAACCTCCTTTGATTTCAATCTTCGAACACCGCAGTTTCCTGATTATTATGGTCACAAATTTGGACGATCAGATTCGGGTGATAGGTACCCAGAAAAAAAGAACCCAGAAAGAAGGAGAACAAAAAAATGGAACCTATTAGAACGCAAAAGTTTTGAATATTTAGACCGAAGTTTAGATAGAAACGATGACAGTAAAGATGTGTTTGCAGAATCCAGAAAATATCTGGAAAAAAGTCGATCTGAAGATAAACCACCGGAAAGAGATGATTGGAGATCATTGAATAAAGCACGGAAAATTGTTGAACGACGAGAAAGGGAATTACAAGAGAAACTCTCACAAGAATCTCATACCGACAGTACAATTTGTGAAAAGATAGATTATAATGTTGATACATTATTCACTGAGTACACACCGAAAGTTATTGGGAGTCAAGTTTTAGGATTCGAAGATTCACAGTGTATAAGCCATTCAACTGTTGAAAGAACTAAAAGTGATCCTAATCCTCCTACTCAAAGACTGGGATCAAGTAACAAGCGTCATATGTTGATGCACCAAAAATCAATTGATCTCACTCCCGCAGATTCTGGAGACGAAGATATTTTTTCTGAGGAAGCGGCGCAAAAATCAAACGTAGAAATTCCATATACGTTACATAAACGACATGTCATGAATGGAACAGCATCGGATGAAAAATCTGATCTCTCAGACAGTAGCAAGAAAAATTTCAATCACACAGGACGAAGTGGAAAGATATTGGCCAAGGATTTACCAAAGTTACCCATAAAAACTATCGCTGACGTTGCTCTGGATCTTTCTAAAATAAAAGCTAGTGGGTTAATCAGCAAAGATAGCACTGACAAACCAAAAGGAATTTTGGTTAGTCCTGATAAACCAAAATCAATCTTAAGTCCAACTGACAAAGCACGATCTATACTAAGTCCTACATCAAAATTGTCTCCAACTGATAACAAAAGTCTCATTAGTCAATTATCTCCAACTAATAAAAGCCCATCAAAATCAGCTGTATCGTTAAGATCGAAGATCTTAGCTGACAAAATTTCTAAGGCTATCAGTGTAGATAAGAAATTGAATTTTCCTGAAACCATTACAATAATCACAACCGATAAAAAGGCGCTAAAAAATGTATCCAGTGATACTAATGTGATGATAGTTTCATCAATTGAGAGAAAGAGATCTCCTGATTCAAGTTACAGAAGTCCCATATCTAGAAGCCCTGCATCTAAAAGTCCTACATCAAAAAGTCCGAGTTCCAGAAGCCCAAATTCTAGAAGTCCAGTTTCAAAAAGTCCTACGAATAAAGGCAAACCTTCTCTTAATTTCGCAGCAGTCGTTGGAATGGAAATTACGCAAGAGTTGGAAAAAAGAGAAATCGAAAAGTTGGCAGTGCCAGATGATTCACTAGAAAAACAAGACAGTATAGAAAAAATTCCACTTCCTGAAATTCCAATGAAAAATTTAGAATCACAAAAAATATTTTCATCTCCAGTTAGATCTCCAGTAAAAACGAAAGCATATGAGAAACCAACTATTCCTGAGAAAACACAACGAATCTTAGACAGAATTGAATCTAAATTTACTGAATTAAATAAAAATCCAGGCACTAGAATTTCTAGACCAAAAGTTATAGACACAAGGTATGATGATTTCGTTGACCCTGTGGCCGATCTTCCGTTAGACGATGTCCCTGTAAAACCAGCATTAGAATTCGACAGTCTTAAAGTGCCGGAATTATCTTTTATGTTCAGATCACACACAGAATCTTTTCGCTCTAAGTCATTGTCACTGGCCGAAGATAAAGCTTCTATCGATACTTTATTGTCTCCGGAGGTTGAAAACAAACATTTTTTAGATACGTCGCCTAAGAAATCGAAAAAATCAAAAGCAGAAAATAAAAAAGATTTTCAGAAACAATCTAAATCTTTAGAAGGTGACAAACCTTCACTAAAAAAATCAAGTTCAAAAGAATTGCGAACTTCATCATCAGCAAAGATTGATAAATCAAAGTTAAAGTTAAACGAGATGCCTCAAGAGATCATTGTCATAGACTCTACTGAATCAATAACAATAACGCCAGAGGTGAGTATTGTTCAGAAAGGAAGATCGAAGTCAATAAGTAGAATATCACTGGATAAAACTTATGATGAAAACAAACAGTCGAAAACCAAATCAACATCCGTTGATGATGAAATAATCAAAAGTTCTAGTAGTACTGATAAACAAAGGCCAAAAACGTTAGGTATATCCAAGAGTTTAAGCAATAGCGAAAAGAAAGACTCTTCACCAAAAAAGAAAGACAATGCCAAAATCTTTAAATTTGATTTAAATAGATCAACAGAGCTTAACAAGTTTGATCCACCCCTGCCTCCCATACCTCACAAGGAATTGAAACGCAAATCTCCAGAATTAACTCAAGAATTAGAACTTCCAGACTTCTGTAACTTTAAACAAAGTGAATTTGCTAAGACAGTTGAGCAGGTGGTCAACGAACGAAAAGAAATTAAAAAAGCTTTGGCCGGTCAAGAATTTGTGGAGCCACCTGTTCTACGGAAACATGGTCAAAGTCCCGTTTTGTTTGCACGTTCTCGCCTTGGTTTGTCTGAAGGAAGCGGAATGGGAGTCTTACAACGTCAAGGAGCAACTCAGTCTCCAACATCTCAACGCAGAGCAAAGTCCCTTGACGCTCCCGTCGTTTCATTGCACAAATTACCACCAGTTAATGCTTTTTCAAGCAAGGATGATACTGTAGACATTCCCGAAAGTGAAGAAAATGCTGACCTTAACCTACAATCTCAAACAAAACAAGTAACTTCGCCAATTTATGGATTGAACTATGATGCAATTATCGCCCCGGAAGCTTTCACCGATTCTCTGTCAGTAACTGAACCTTCTGCCCAATATTTGGAATCGCCTCTGACAGAAAACAATGATATTATGTGCCAAGATTTGGCACCTTACGATCAAGAAGTTAAATTAAAATCAGAAGAACCAAAATTATCTAGCATAATAAAATTATTTGCGAATGCAACTTTTAGTGACCAAAGTCCCCTAGAATCAAATACAAAAGATGCGGAAAAAACAAACACTGAAATAACTTCACCGAGTTATGATTTCGAACCCGATAATAATGATGATAGAACTCCAAAAATTGTAAAGGAAGTTCTAAAAACAGTTTTGTTGGAAAGTGAAATGCCAAACATGATTATTAATGTTTCCGATGATTATCTCCAGGGAGATGTTGGTCACATCCAACCTGATATAGACATGGTAAAATCTCCCATTCAAATTTCAATCGAAGAATGTTCAGACAATGATATTGATTTGAGTAACAGCCAGGATGAGGAACAAACATTCCACGTGGAAATAGATAAAAAACAAAACAGTGACGATATTTTAAATTTAACAGATACTCAAATGCCAGGGATTGATAGTGAATCCAGTTCACCAGACTATTTGGGTGACAACACTGATGAGAAAACACTAGTTGAGGTTGAATTGACTCCAGAATATTTAGAGGTGAAAAGAAACGATGATGATAACGTAGAAAATTTACCTGACGATGAACCATCTGGTAAGATCACAACTCCGGAAATGCCAGATAATAATCTTCTTAACATAGATAAGAAGTTGAGGTTGAGTGCCGAACGATCTAGAAGTGACGAAACAAACACCTATACTCCGGACCGTGATGATCCTGATTCGAGTTCATGTTCGATTGCTCGATCATTAGGAATAGGTCAAATTCAAACAATCAGTGATACTCGAGAAATTGCCCAAATGAGACTGGCAAGATCTTTTGGTTCTGCTGAAGAAGAAAGCAGCAGCAGTGCAGCACCGAAATTAGAACTAACTTCAACTTGGCGACCATTTCCACTTGAAAGTTCCGGCAGTTCAAGTTTGGAAGAAGGCTGGATTCCACAAGATGAAAGTGTTCAACAGATTTATTCGGAAGACAATGCCGATGGCAACACTGAATGTTGCAGAGAGGACATCGCAGATTTTCAGAGCAGTATTGGATTTCCTGTTGGACCGGAGATATTAGCAAGTTATGGTGCCTTTTCATTGTCTAGAACTTTGTCCCGTATCTCGGAGAGGTCTACAACCTCTGAGCAAGAAAAAAGTGAATGCGATGACTCTTTTAAACCTAGTTCAAGATCGCCAAGTTTGGATGACGAGTCGCTAATCTCAAGTGACCATCAACCTTCACTTTCCTCTGACCCTCCATCTGGAGCTGCTTTTCCATCAGTTTCGGAAGATCGACGAACATCTTCTGAGTTACCAGATATTCCAATAGATGTATCAAGTGTAGATGATGGAAAGTCTCCCAAAACTCGAAAATGTAGATTGACTTTGCAATCGTCAGAAGACTGGCCTTCCCCTCCGTCCTCACCTATTTTTGATAATACTCCCATTATTAGTCACGTAGAGACATTCTATATGGACGTTCAACCAGAAGAGGCTGCTAGAGTAACAGTCACTGATAGCACTGACACAACGACAGGCAGAGTAGATCAAGATAGCGATTCTGATGAAGAAAATCGGACTCTTCATGACGATCTTCATTTGAACTTAATTGAAGAACAAAGCTCTGCATCAGCTACTGTTGATGGTACAGTGAAGATCGCAATCAAACCGAAGTCTTCTTCTCATAGTGAAGACACATCAATGGGTCTGTCTATGTCAGAATGGTCCAGTTCAAACAACACCGTTCGACAATTTTGCCAGTATTCTGGGACGAAATCAGATGATAATTCTTTAACTGAATTAGGTGCTTCGATCTCTGATTGGTCAGGTAGTACAACGGTCATCCCACAACAATTCATAACTTCAACGACATCGAAAAATTTAAGCGATACTCCTTCTGATAAAAGCAACGTTAGTTTGCGGACATTAAAAAATCAGAATAGTATTCATCTGGAGGAAGAAGAAGAAGATGATAGAATAAAAATAGAGAAAAGGGAACTTGTTAATTTAGACAAAACAGAAAATATTTATACAAGTACTTCTAACCCAAATCAACAGCTAGATAAAAGTACATTCCCAGAATATGAAAATCTGGAGGACTATGAGTTCCCTGACAACCCACCTTCGCCGCGAATGCTCGACGATGTTCACGAGGGAGATTGTGATTATGTCGCGGATCTTCCGGATCTCCCAGATATACCAGACTTGTCAAGACCTATCCCAGAAGAGGATGAAGATCAATATGATAACGTACCTTCAGCGAAATACCTAAGTGGTAATAAAATGTGTATGCAAGTAAGCCGGACTGACAGTGGAGAGATTATGCATGAGAAGTACGCTAGACTCTCAGTCCAAAGCAGATCTGGTGACGACGACTGGTCATTTGATGATCGAACTCCTTCCAAATCTGAGGAAGGGAGTTCTACATTAAGATCAGAAAGACCATCTTCACGCTTCTTGAGAGACCAGGGAACTAAATCAACTGAACGACCTGTCATGATCCCAATAAGAATGAAATCTTCGTCTTATTACTCTACAACTAGTTTAAGCGGAGAGTCTACTACATCTAGTCCCCCGATGCCAATTCGAACACAGATTAGAACAAAGACCATGCCGTACTCCTCAAACAAAAGCCCCCAGAGCGAAGGTGATACTTCTTCGAGCATGGACAGTCCTGCGCACACCCCAGACAGGGGTCAAAGAGCATTCCGTCGGAAAAGACAGCAACGCCGACACAGAGTGGTTGTCGATCTAGAAATCAAAGATGGCCAGATTGTGTCCAGTACTGATTCAAGTTTCGATGTCTCGACGATTCCACCGCCTTTGTTGGTAGAACAAAGTTTAGATCACGTCGAAGGAGAAAATGAAGAATATGAGATGCATGAATCATCTGGAAATCTTGAACCATCACAATATTAAATTTTAGTTTCGTTATTAATAGTCACTAGTTTCTTTTTTTTCATTTGAACCGCGAAAATTTATAGTGTTGCAACAAGCAAATAAAAAAACCTTTATTTAACTTGATTTTGTTCTCTTACTAATATGACAATCATCTCTGTATGCATTAGTTCTTACCGATGTAAGACGTAACATATTTTTAATTTCAAAACTCCTATTATTTATTATTGTAAAAACATATTCATAAAAAAATTGCTCAAGTAGATTTTTAAAAATAAATAAAAACAACAAAGTAAAAATAAACGTAATTGAGTAAAGTAAATAAAGTATGTAACAAGGGGTTAAGCAATTACCTTGTTTGTTTGCGAATTATGGAATTGCAGTGTATGATACATCGATCTAAAAAACAAAATGGTATTAATCTTGTTCATTTTTATCTATATTTAATGTGGTGGAACAGAGTTTCAAGGAACTAAACAAGTCTGCTTCAAATAGACTTTGTTTACAGTCAATACAATAAATTCTGTTTTTTATTGTACGCGGTTGAAAAACGTGTAATGCGAGAGTTTATATTAGATTAGACTACGATATATATAAAATGCGTACATGTTATTATAAACTATCAATTCGATTTGTGTATTAGAATATGCATTAATAACTAGAACAAATATTACAAAAAAATAAAATTGGATCCTGGACTCAAGTAAAAAATAAATTGTTTAAAATTTAATGAAATTTGATGACAACGATTTCTGTGTGGATTTCTCTTGTCGGATCAATTAATCATTGACAACTTGTTGCAATTTCAGTCTAGACCTATAGTTTCATTTGGATTTTTTATAGGAATGGGAAGTAATTAAACGATAACAATTTTTCACTCTTTTGCTAACAAACTATACCTAAAGTAACAACATTTTTAATTATTTATTTGAGCTACGATTGTCATTGATTTTACACATGCTCACATATACACGCATATATATATATATATATATATATATATATATATATATATATATATGTGTGTGTGTAAATACTTAAGAACATTATATACATACTCAAAAAATACTCAGAACAAGCGATCTACAACAAAACCCAGCGAAAATCTAGTCTTTGAGACCGAACAGATATTGTAAACCGAAAGTAATTGATTGAATCCTGTTTGGAAATTTTACAAGTCGAGTAAATCAGCATTTCAGAATTTACTCCCAATTAAGAGTCAATTTTTCAATAGGCTTACAAATAATAATTTAAGGCACAATTTTGATTTACAAAAAACATTCATTTCATTTGATGAATTTCATTTTCATATAGAGAAGAGGCGGGTATTATGGGTTGCTGTCTATTGCGGGCCACCTTAATATTAATAATGTGGACAGTTTAAACGTTTTTTTGGAAATGTTGAAGTATTTTGTGAATAAAATTGTACAAAATAACTACATTTTCATATAAAGATTTAGTTAGAATTGAATTTTATAGAAAAATACATATTTTTTCCACAGTTTAATGTAATTTTTTGGCTTTCTTTTCTGACCATTTTCATAGCTGATGTGCAACGAATCATTTCTATTATTGAAATTAGATATTTTTATAAAAGGTGTCCTATTTTAATTCAACACTTGGATAAAATTAAGAAATTGGTTTGGGAAAAAAATTTGAACAATGAAAATCAATCTTTTCTAAAGAATAAATAGTACCATCGAATTGAGAATCTTTTACTTTTAATATTTTGTTTTTTCACGCTTATTTTTATATTATATTTAGTTATAGATAACAGATTAAAATTGGACACTCTGTATATGATTTACATAATGATAAAAGTTAATTTTCCATTTTAATATATTTAAAATCAGGTCAAAGATATAAGCAATATGATGTTGAACAAAATTCGATTGATATGTTTACGAAAAAAGATTTATTAATCTAAAAAGTTGCATTCATTGTTTCAAGAAAATGACACTGCAGTGCCTTTTTGTCATTTTTTTACTCTTGACCAGAGACACTGCCATGTCTCCTGATATCGTCTTTCTGCAAATATTTGATTGCTGGGCAGTATACATACGGGCATTGCAGGCATTGCAAGTTTGATAGTAACACTTATTTCAAAATTTCAAAAATGTTGAAGCATTTAAGATCACCTACTCAAACAAAAATATATTTTTAAAAATATATAAGAAATCTATTTCTTATATTTCAGTAATATAATTATATATTTCGCATATACTTCATTTATAATTCATTTATAAATAGGCAATAACTTAAATCCATTTTAATATAAATTATATATGAAAAATGTATTGATTATATAAAATACATGAATATTTCCACACTTACTTTTATCTCTGTGGGTAAAATCAATTAAAAATTAAAATAGGATTTTTCAAAAACAATAACAAATAGGTTTCATGCAGCAAAAGATTATTATTCTCACAGAGAGAAAAAATCAGATTGCATCGGAGTATCGATGCAATCTTTATATTCCCACTAGATGAAACATTCGGTATCAGAGTGTAATAATAATTGCTACAATTTGACACAACTGTTTGTATTAAGTTGTAATAATTATTGCTACGGTAAAATATAGGTAGCTCATAATATTCGAAAGAGTTATCTTAAAGGGTTTTTTCTACTTTTTACTTAAAAAGTGCACATTTTTTGATAATATTTCAATGATATGCTATTAATTAAAACATTTTTAAACAGGTTTCCTTATATTAAAACATAAAATGAAAATAAAGTGCATATTCAGATGTAGCTGATTCATAAAACATTGAACAACAAAATTATCTATATTATTCTCTATAAATCCTTAGTAAAAAATGATCATATATTGATAATAGATTGTCAATATAATAACAATATATGGACAATATATTGACCATATATATTTGCATATTTTCATATATGGACTATATGTATTGCCAATATATTAGCAATTTCAAAATATTATTAATATATTGTTCTTATATTGGCAATATATTGATAATATATTAACAATATATGGTCAATATATGATTTCTGAAATAATATATTGTCAATATATGTTTTATGCGTGGATAATATATGACCCTTTTTACTATGGAAACTGTAAAAGGAACATGACGTTGTTTAAATTGGAATACTATCAAGTTTTTTGAGCAAAAAACTTTAAGAAATTTGAAAAGAAAATATTGCTACTTTACTTTCTTATCATTGAAAAACATTGTTTCTTATGGAAAATTTTTAACGTCATATTACGCGGAAAAACTGTTTTTAAACAATCTGTGAGAATATCGTTGCACTTGGAAAATCACTCTAAAGTTTTATTACTAACCCTGAAAAAACGTTTTTAAAACAAATAAGTTCAAACTTTCAGCGTAGTAAGACGGTTTAAGCTGTTCACTGCCTATTCAAAAACCACTACAGTGTTTTCAACATATAAATTGATATTCTAGATTATGGATCTAGTAACATCAAAAAGCCTATTTCTGGCAATAATAATTTTTTTTCTTGAGGAAATATGAAGGGACCAATAATATACGCCTTCTCTAAGTTATTTCCATTTTTATATTTTATTAAACTCGACTTCATAAAAAACTCATTTCCATATTTAAAAATCATCTTCATCGTTAGGCATTGAACATTAAATATTAATGGATATTGTATTTAATATTTATAATCCATTTCAAATAGCACGTAACGTGGACAACTTATCACTTGTGATCGTTGAATTACTATGCAATAAATAATTGTAATTAATATTGCATCTCGTATTAATATTATTACAAAAAGTATAGTGCATTAGATTAATACGTATATATTCATAAATAATAAGCAAATCTTACGCATGAAAAATCACTATTTCAGGCATTTCACAACCATGATCAAATTTCAATTTATTATACAAAATTCAGTCCAAATTAACATTCAAGTTTTCAAGGTTTTCCAACTTGAAAATTTTAATGGTGAACTTTAAAACACTATAAAACCAATGCCAATAAAACCAACCAATATATTTTAACTTTATACCTAGAGTCCGCGATATAAGTCTTCCACTCAGCCATGTTTCGATTTTGTTTGTTCCTTTGCTTATTATCCAGAGGACGAAAATATTCCAAAGGGAAAATTTAAAAGAGGGTCGGTGTTCTAAGCAATTTTACCGCAATAATTCTTAACAGGTGGTGATAACGAGCGTCAGTGGGCCTACTCGAATGGGTACGTGAACTCTCCGGCTTGGTATGTGCCATATCGAGTGAACCCGGTGCGTAACGTAATGGTTCATGCAACTCCCATCACTTTGACTAACCGCTTCTTACCGCTGACATACCGATGAATCGACATCACCGCTACTCTGGACGCGTCGTCAAACTTTTCTAAAGTTGCTATTAAACGACACTGCTTGTTTCTATTTGCGACAGGTTTCAGTTGAATTTAAAATTTTTTTTATTAATATAACTTTTTAAAATTTCTTTTAAAAAATTGGTCTGATTTCGTGAAAAATTTGTTAGATCCTTTGAGCATTTTTTACGTGCAATTATAAAAATTAAAAAAGCGACAAATTTAATTTTATATAGTAATTAAATTATAATTTCATTGTAATCGCATATTTCATGTCAGGAATGCTAAAAGGACAGAAAAAATTCCTAACATTCCATCTCAATAAAATAAAATCTCATGAAAATTAATGAATTATTGAGAAATGGCTTGAATTGTTTTCAAAATGCACAATAATTTAAAAAATTAAATTGAAATGATAAATCACTTAAAAACATTTTTTCAAGCATTGTTTGGCTAAAATTTCATCGAAAATTAGTGTAATCTAAATGAATATTACTGTATTTCCAACTTGTACCTTGTGTGATGATAAATTTATTAAAGTTCAAAACGTTTTTCTTGGATTATATATAAATTTTATTAAACTGTGTTAGCAGTGCAAGTAATTTTATTCACTTGCTTGATTCCATGTAGGTTTTTTTCATTAGATTTTTCATATAATTTCATGTTTTTGCATTTTTTTGCTGCTAAACGTGATGACATTTCCTTTAATATCGAGCACTGTAACTGCGAAAAATGGTAAAAAAAACTTACTATGTCAACTAATATGTCAAGAATGTTTCAATAAACACTATTTTTGAAGTAACAATGCTCGCTGATTTAGAATCGACTGTTTTTCACGTCTGAGACTCACGGCATGAGTTTCCTACATAGCCTTTCCATTATCCAACATTTTTGCTCAGAGGCTAGTATAGTTACACGAATAGTAATAGAACAGTGAATTTTGCTATTCTGTCGTCGAATTGTGTGATGATAACAAATTTTAGTGATATTCTTCAAGAAAATAATAAACAAATACAATTCAATGATGAAAATTTGGGAAGCTTGCTCCACATTTTATTATTCAGTTAAACATTTTTATGAAACGTTCGAATGTTTTATACAACATAATTGAGTTACTTATGATTGTGCTTTATGATTATTATATCAGTTAACTACCCTCAGTTTTTTAATCAACATCATATCATATCAAATCAACAAAATAAATAAATTACTCAACTAAAAATTTGGAATACTATGGTATTTCAAAAATGTCAACAAACAACTCGATAACAAATTTAAGTTGTATAAAATTGTGCTTAAAATCAAATTTACAAACTGGATTTTTTGGATTTCGATCATATTGAATTCGTCAGATAATAGTAAATATTACTGCTTAATATCTATCCGTGTATCTGATGATCATATGCACCATATCCATTGTACAATCAACGATAATCAACTCTATAATTATACATAAATTGTTAACTCTAAACATTTTTTTTTCTAATTTTCTGTTTTTTAAAAGTTAACTTATGTCTCTTTAGAATATTGATAAATTTAGTTATTCTTACTTGAACGATATCTTAAAAAACTTACAAATTACTAGAGAAAAATGTTTTTGATTGTCGTTGTTATACACTAGTGATTGATAAATGGACTAAAAAATCTGATGACCAATATATTTTTGTATAGTATGCTTTTTACCTCCAGACTTTTCACGTTGAACCGTTACGTAGCGTGCCTTGATCACTATCTACCAAGCCAACACAAGAAAAAATGATTGATTGACAATTTATTTGAATGTAAAATGTAAAATCGTGTTTAGTACCAAAACTTTAGGCTAACTCAAATGGAATATTACTCCACACAGTAAATTTTATTACAAGTCAAAAGATTATAATTTTTTATGTGCGAGACAAACTATTTCGTCACATCTATACTGCGAAGAAAAGTTTTGATGGCTAATTATAACTTCAATATAAATTGATTTCTTTGAATTTTTGTCAATAATTGTCAAATAATTTGAAATCATACTTCAATTTCAGTATGATTCAATTATCATTCAATTTCTGCACAAATATTTCCAGCGGACAAGTATTTGTTATATTTAAAAATCAAAGACTATAATGTGTTTCTCACGGGCTGGTGTGACGAAAATAATTATAATACGAAAATTCGTATATGAAGCATTAAATACAAGATATAAAATTATGATTTCACACATGGCGAAAAACAATTCATTACATAGATACGTTAAAGAACTTAGTAGAAGAACACTATTGGGCCCGCGGGTCGTTCAAAAAACATGCGTGCAAAACGTGAATCCAACCTGTATGTATGCAATATTCGATCCACATGTACTTTACGGCGGCTACCATAATCAATGGAAATTTAAGAAATTTATATTTTATTTCGAATTTTAAAGTATAATGCATTAATTTACCACAAAATTAAATTCACAAACTAACCACCATATT